>JAUMHN010108061.1:0-24608 GCA_032360265.1 Heliamphora ciliata
TTTCACATGCAATGGGAAAGCGAGGATAAAAACCATTTGTCGACTCATTAGAGCCCTGAAAATGATTCAAGTATTACGACTCCCGCAGGCCGTTAATACAATATTTCGACTTTCGTAGGCCGATAATACAGTTTTTAAGAAAATTGATCTATCCGTCCCAAAATGCAATACATGCAATCCATGAACACGTGCCTCTTCAGGACCTCGTTTCGGCCTTCAGATATCGCACACACACACACGCAACCCATGCAACACGTTTCTTCACGGACTTTCACCGTAGGACCGCAGCCCCAAATACACCAGCTTTCGCAGCCTACCTCGTGCACCGGCTTTCATAGCCTACCTCGTTCACTGGCTTTCACAGCCTACCTCGTTCACCCACACACGCACACGTGCATCAACAACCAAGATTTTATATCTACTGGATCACAGATTCATCTAATCCATTTCATATACGTATGCAAATCTAAACCTGAAATTAAAGCATATAACCATGTATTAACACGACGTTCCACAAACCACGTCGCATGCCTATAAAACCCTAGGTTTTAAAGCATAAACTATGTTACACATAACGATTGATATCTCAACCACGTAATCCACATACGTATTCCGTACATAAATAAATAGTTATAAATATGCACATAACCATACAAATCCACATCACGACGCCACCCGTCACGTGACCGACATCCACTCACGGGACAACCTACACGACCACTACTAGCCCAAACATTCCCAACAGGACCATCACAGACCCACGACGCTCACCCGCGCCAACACAAACCCAACACCGACCCACGCACCTAACCGTGCATCAACAAGCTGCATCTACCATGCACATCACCCATGAGGACGACACTCAAACGCACACCCGAGACCACGACACGACCCCCGAAACCACCACACAACCAACCAAACCCCAAAAGGGACCCACATGTATTTAAATCAAGTAATTCCCATAAATTAATCGATTGAATACCATAGGACACCAATCAAAAACCAAGGAACCAGCCCAAAATCACAAACAACCAGCCCACAACTTCAGTCGACTGGATCCAACTCCCAGTCGACTGAAAAACACACTGGAAAACCACCAAATGCCCAGGAGCACTATCCAGTCGACTGACCCTCGAGGTCCAATCGATCGACCCTCGAGGTCCAGTCGACTGAACCTCAAGAACACTAATCTAATTGACTAAACCTATGAGTTCAGTCGACTGAACCCACCCAGAAATTAATTTCGAGCTACGGGATTAACCTCCAAACCCTCGAATCGAAGCCTCAAAACTCCATTTTAACATCCTCAAACATACACACGCCTATGCCTAACACCAAGGCCATCACAAAAACACCCGACACCCGATTCCATCCACCGGAACCAACGAAAACCCAATTTTTAACCCAAAAACCGACTTTGATATAAAATCAGATCTACAGAGATCTACCCGTTAAAAATACACATGTTTACCCACAGCACCCTTATACAGTAGTAGGGTTTAGAATCCTAGCTCAAAGAGTTCAAAACTCGATGCCTCGAACCACGTGCAAAATCGAGTTTCACCAGAATTGAAATCTGACCGGATGGTTACGTAGCCCACCGTGCCAAAAGCAAGGATCTGCTGTTGGATCGTTGAAAATCGAGCCCCGAGCCCTCGAGAACTTAGAGAGAAGGCAGAGAGAAAACGAGAAATTTACTGGAGAAGTTTTGAAAATATTGTTATGAAAATATCTAACTCCAGATATTTATAGGCCTCCAAAATATCTTTTTTTTAAAATTTTCGAGATTCGTACCACAGCGGCCCACAGCCCCGGGAACCTACCCTGCATGCATATCTAAGCCTGATCATGCATCAAAAGCAGTAAAAATATGCTGCAACAGAAACATATAACGCGCATCCGAAAACGCCGAAAAAAGAAAACGGGTCAGGGTCTCACACAAGGATCTCACCACATAAACAACTGAATTACAAAACTCCCTTAGGGATCTCATTTAAAGCTACCGATACTCCATACAAATTAGATGACATTTTCAGAAACGTCACCCAAATGCTCGGGTTCACAGGGCAAATCAAACAAGCTCTTCAAGGAACCACAGGAAAATAAACCCGCACTCATACGATCCCAACATTTAACTCCCATCAAGGAAGAGCCATTACACTGGTGAACTGACCCCGAAACATCTCTTCTACTAAAAAAACCATGAGTCAGCCCTAACCTCTCACTCCACGTCACTACCTCTTAGAGCCACCATTACCCACTCAGTTTGAAAGAAGGTTAACTACTAGTCTTTGTGAAGACATCTGACATCATCGTACAAGCGTTATTGGTCACCATTCACAATGAGTGAATCACTCGTCACACCAGTTCCTCAAACCTAGATCTCTTCACAAGCATATTAACTATCATTCATTCCTTCACATCCCAACAATGCATCGCACGAGTCCCTAAGACCCTCACTGGTTAATCATCAAGGCATAACACCACACATACTCGCATAACTTCAAGACATCCCCTCATAGGGTCACATCACACTGACTTGATTCCCAATAGGTAGGTAACAACCATGCCATAGTCTCGAGTTAAAGGCTTCGATACACCCATTGGAAAACACAAAATGTTCAATTGGGAACACCTGTCTCTTATGTCATTACACGAGTACCACTAGCACACAGCTATCCAAACATAAAAGCAACTACACACAATACAAACAAAACAAACCTCGCCTATCAACTCTAGACCAAATGACACCACCCTATCACTCGCCCCTAAGGGTAAGATAGCATCATCATCTTTAGACCTTACGCTAGGTCACACACTACCAACATCGTCCCCTCCTGGGATCTCTTCATACCGATGCGTCATCCTAAGACGACCGACTCAACTATATTAACAACATCCATCACAGACCCCACAAGCCTCACACACTTATCAAACATCTCATACTCCACATAGTCTCCTAATTATGAGAACAACAAATCAAGCCGCAAACCTCTATTTCATGAAACTTCCCAAATAACTTCAAACCACCGCTCATCAAATCACAACCACCTCCGACATACATCTCATCTCATATACATGCACATCACTCGATAACAAATCTGTTGACAACACCTTTAATTCACATATTCATTCCTCATACACTTTCGACTTTTATCAAGAAACATAACTTAGCACCACGTCACGAGGAAACCGCAAGGATCATCAACCTTACCTTCAAAATGACAAGGTACCTCTATGGCTACCAACAACATCCTTCAGGGTAAGGGACATTCCCAAACACTGTCTAAGCTCAGACTTCTTAACACACTTTAAGCCGGAGATTATTACGCTCCCGTTCACTATGTTCCTGTCCACTATGCTCCCGTCCATACCCAATCTTGGGGTACACGGCTCATGACATAGCACGGCTCAACACATAACACGGCTCATGACGTACATAATCCTCAACACGTCCAAAGCTATACCTCATACCTAACCACAATAAACAACCTCCATGAGGTTTCAAACACCCCATAATACATGTTCATCAAACTACTGGTAGCACAACACACAAGCAACTAACTACGGTCACCCCCAACTCACATGGGTATAACACACTCCAAACAATCAATGCTCATCTCACGAGCTTATGCCCACCAAAATTACTAACCACCGGATCGCACTTCCACAACCCACACCATCATTCGGACCATAAATCATCCTAGCCCCACGGGCATAACCCATATAACAAGGATATCACAACACTTGACAAGATTAAACTCAACTCAACCTTCTAAAGACAAGCTATAGACTACCTACCACCTAGTCACATCACATCAACACGCATTCACATACTAAGGGAAAGCCTCAGAGTAATGCTACAATCCGGACAACTAATTCATATTTCTCATAGAAAGAACGTCGGTCAAACGCTTTTCTATTTTGAATCCAAAGTAGTTGATCGGACGCCAAATAACATGCCACATAACCCCAAGACTCAACCTTTATGCTCATACAAACACATAGCATGCGTAAGACAATTCAACAGCAAACCCATGCAAGCACACAATTTATGTCGTGTAGTGGTGCCTAATCTCATTAAACAATTCACATGCAAAGGGACATCCTTACTTCCCACAGCTCCTAGGTATTCGAACCTAGAGCTCTGATACCATTCTGTCATGCCCCGAATCTCGAGGACCCATGAACCAACCCCAAATCGACCCATATAAGAAGTTATCAATTAAAACATTCGTTTCATTATAGGTTTGAATTCAAAACTCATTTGGGAATAAAAGTTTTCTTTGAGCAACTATATTCTCACTTCATATGTGCATATCAAATTCTAAACAATGCTTCAAGTCCCAAAAGTTTATTTACAAAAAAAATAACATTTTACTTGTCCGAGTTATCCAAATATTAGAAACAAGATCAATTACATTAAATCCCTTAACTTTATGTACACACATGGCATAAAGCAAAAGAAACACTAAATTCATCCTCTACCCCATCCCAAAATGCATCTATAGTCTTGGTATCATCATTTCTCCTCAGAACCTAAAATGATTTAGCATACGTACGTGAGCCGAAGCTCGTAGGATAAAGATTAACTCAAATGTAATGTATGACTTGTAAGGTGTGATGGGTGCATTCAAAGTAAAAAATGTAAGTTTCACCAATACATTAGTTGTTCACACGCACACACCCACGTACATTGATTTATCCCATTTATTCTTTCATTTTCTATCACATCAATTCTTTATTTCATTACTTACATTCAGTGAAACCATTTCAATCATTCCTTTCTTCCACATTATCCACATTTTATCTCATTACCCGATTTTTCACAAAATCGTATCACATTTAATGAACCGGTCCAGTTGGGCGCAGTTTATAGAAATCCCTCCATATTAATTCCCAATAGGCTATGCGAAGCCATTGGCTAATAGATAGCTCTATAACTCACCACAACACAACATCACATTTCGGGGGCTAAACCATGGGCATGTGATCCCCATCTTGCGCAAGTTTTCGGTCTTTCATCGCAGTGCCTCAAGCCCAACTTAATTCACATCAATGCATACGGTTCATTATTCATTGATACTATCATATTTAAAATTCAGGAGTCTAACCCCACTTCCGGTTCCTCTCCTAATCATTTCTACAAATTATCATTTCAAATCCAATTTCCAATTTCCAATTTCATTTCCAAACCACATTCTGTCTATGTATTCAATCTTTTTTTTCAAATCAAATGCAACATAGACTTCAATACACAATTTCTCATAATTCATATCACTTTCACTAATTTTGTAAAGTACCAATAACACAAGATTAATTTAACCAAGATCATGCCATTTTAAAATAAGAAATACACCCATCATGTGCATATATACAAATTTGAAACCCATGTTTTCATTTAAAAAGCTAAGAATATGAAATGATGACCATGGCACATCATAACTCACATATGTTCATTCTTATTCCTTCAAAACCAAAATTTTATGTGGAAACTCACTTTACTCGTAAAATCTAATCAACCAGTTCAACACACGCATCCCAACCTAAATGTGTTTATATAGGTGTATCTATCGCCCAATGAACAAGAAATTTGATAAAAAGGTCCAATATTAATGAAAATAACCTTTTTCAAGACATTCGGCCAAAAACGAGTAAAAAATAGTTTAAAAAATTTTACATACTCTCACTATTTTAATCATAACTTTTTTTATAAAATGAATTTTATTGTGAGAGTAATCGTATTAGAAAGAAGATTTTCGGGGCTTCAATTTGGGTACCAAAACGACCCAATTCGGAGTCCGAATGAGGGAGATATTATCAGCTGAAGTTAGCCCAGTGCATCTAGTCCGCTCAAGCGGATAGAGGGGCGCTCGAGCACCTAAGCTCTCAGCCATGAGGCCGCTCGAGCATACAGGGCTTCGCTTAAGCGCACTGTCGCCCGAGAAAACTCCAGAATTTCTCCTGTTTTGAGTTTCTAACCTCAATATCCTTAAATATTCATCAAAGATGTTTCAAATCTCTAATCCCATCCCCAAAACATTGGATTCAAGTCTCATAAAGCCTTTTTATACAACAAGATTGAAGAAATTCATGGTTAATCATTTCTCAAAACTCCCATTTTCATGAAACCCAACTCAACTCACACAAATCTATCAAGTTTTTAAATTTCACATGAAATTAACTAGATTTTTACTCACATAAACAAAGTATCAACCCAAATCATAACAAATATATGAGAAAATCTAGATCCTACCTCAAATCGCCCAAAAGCTTGAGATTACTCCAATTTCTCCCTCCTAGAGTTTGGATTGTGAAAGCTCTTGACTTCTTGGAGCTCTATCTCCCATCTCCTGACTCCAAAGCTTGATCTCTACCCTTGCTTGCTCCCGATCTAGCTTCAGTCTTCAATTTCCGTAGTGGAGGGTTAGGGTTTTCATGTGGGATGTGGGTCTCTCTCTCTCTCTCTCTAGAGATGGAGAAGAGAAGAGGAGAAGAAAAGAATGGGGAAACATAAAAATGAGGAGGCTTTCACGTGGTCATGGATTTTAAACCCCCAAAATTTCTCCAAGGTTCGAGATGATTCCAAACATTTCCCGATAGTCCGCTCGAGCGGACAGACCACCGCTCGAGCGGTGACCCCTGAAGTTGAATTATACGAGTCTTTCTTAAAACTCAACTCAAACCTCCAACTTTGCTCACATTTTAATATCTGGATCTTTACATTAACACAACCATAAAAATATCATTTATCACCATGTATCTCCATTTCACTTTCACACATTATTTATTCAACCGTTGACAAACAAAATTCTTATAGTACCCACGCCCAAACATAATTCTGTCTCTTCACTTAACTGAAATCGTAGAAGAGAAAAATAAACACATATCAGGTCGTCACAAGAATGCATGCTCTAAGCATATCTTTTAAGGTCTGAATTGTCCTCTCCAATTAACCGTCAGTTTGCGAATGGAAAGCTGTGATAAACTTTAGAGTAGTCCCTAACGCTTCTTATAAGCTTGGCCAAAACCTGGACGTAAAACGTAGGTCTCTGTCCGATACTATAGAAAATGGTACTTCGTGTAGCCTAACGATATCATCAATATAAAACTGTGCAAACCAATCCATAGAATACATCATTTTTATTGGTAGATAGAAAGCTAACTTCGCCAAC
Organism: Heliamphora ciliata; assembly: GCA_032360265.1. Taxonomy (NCBI): domain Eukaryota; kingdom Viridiplantae; phylum Streptophyta; class Magnoliopsida; order Ericales; family Sarraceniaceae; genus Heliamphora; species Heliamphora ciliata. Next base: position 7,176 of record JAUMHN010108061.1, read on the forward strand.
CTATCGACAATTACCCAAATAACATCATTTTCCTTGGGCGTTTAAGGGAGTCTAGTTACGAAATCCATGGTAATATGTTCCTACTTCCACTCGGGTATAGGTAACGATTGTAGTAATCCTACCGGCTTCTGGTATTCAATCTCAACTTGCTATCATACTAAATATCTTATCACGAAATTCGCTACGTCCTTCTTCATCCAACTCCACCAGTATCTTTCCTTTAAATTTCTATACAACTTCGTACTTCCCGGGTGCATGGTATATGTTGAGTTATGCGCTTCATCTAAGATCTGCCTCCTTAACTCCCCATTATTGGGCACATAAAATCTATGACCGAACCACAATACGTCATCTCGAACTTCAAAATCTGTCTTCTCTTTAGCTGTTGCTTCTGCCCTTATCTTGTCCACTTGATTATCCGCCAATTGAGCTGCTCGAATTATAAGAGAAAATTTGGGTGTTTTCACATAGATTCGTTTCTTGACTTTTTGAGCTTAACTCTTGTCTTAAACAACTTGGACTTATAACCTTGAGTTCTTAACCTCAACATTAGGGTTTTAATATATGCTTGTGTGGTTCCCTCTATATCCCGGGTCTCGAGCTCGAAAAGGTTGAATAGTCGGGCCAGTTCTTCTTGCCAAACTTATGTTCGAGATTTCGTTTCTTTTGAGATGTTCTTTCTTTTCTATTCGTATCTTTGAGTTTGGGTTATTACACTTGGTTCCTCTTCTGTTCTACTGGTATTTCTTCTCAGTTTTTCTAGTACAATTTTACTCTTGGGTTTATGGTCCATTATATAATCCTCTTCAAAGAATCGGGCATTGGTACTTACAATGACCTTCAGATCCTTAGGATTATAAAATTAACCACCCTTCATTCCTCTGGAATACCTAACAAAGAAATAGACTTCCGTTATCGGTTCCAACTTACCCACGTTTCCTTTCACCACGTGTGCTGGACACCCCTAAATCTGAATATATCACAGACTAGGCTTGCGCCCGATCGATAATTCTGTAGGAGTAGAAGGTACTGACTTAGAAGGTACCAAGTTTAGAATGTAAGCTGTTGTCTCTAATGCAAATCCACAAAACGACTCAGGTAAATCCGAATAACTCATCATCGACCTTACCATTTTCATAAGAGATTTATTCCTTCTTTTTGCTACACCATTCTGCTGTAGAGTGCTCGTGCAATTAATTGGGATGTAATCCCTTCTGCTGATAAATAGTCCTTAAACTTTCTAAAGATGTACTCGTTACCATAGTCAGATCGTAGTGACTTGATACATTTACCCAAACGCTTTTCCATTTCTGCCTTGAACTCTTTGAATTTTTTAAAACATTCAGACTTACAGTGTATCAAATAAACGTATCCATACCTTGAGTAGTCGTCAATGAATGTGACGAAGTACTCAAAGCCTCCTCTAACCTGGATAGTTATAGGTCCACACAAGTCAGAGTGAACTAGTTCCAATAATTCTTTACTTCTATAGCCTTTAGCCGAAAATGGTCTCTTGGTCATTTTACCTTCCAAGCAGGATTCACAGACTAGAAGTGCCTCCATTTCCAACGAATCTAAAGGTCCATCTTTAACCAGTCTATTTATTATTTTTAGATTAATATGACCCGGGCGTAAGTGCCAAATAAACATTTAGTTCATTAAAGAAGGTTCATTTCTCTTATTTGATAAATTAGACGTGTTATTTAATTCATTTAGTGGCAGTGTAGAAGAGATAATAGATATAACATACAGATCATTCACCAATGTACCAGAACAAATAAAATATTTATTTTCCTTAATAACTACTGAGTCTTTAAAACAAAGCTAAATATTTATTCTTAATCAAATTAGAAACTGAAATTAAATTCTTTCTAATAAAAGGTACATAAAGACAATCCTTTAAAATTAAAATCATATCTCTACTAAAAGAAAGAGTGGCATCTCCCACTGCAACTGTTGCCACCCTGATATTATTGCCAATGTGTATGTAAATCTCCTCATCACTAAGCTACCTGGTTGCCTAAAATCTCTGCAAAGAATTACATACGTGATTAGTGGCTCCCTATCTACACACTAGATACCGGTAGATAATACTGCTAAACATATTTCAACAACCAGTAAACAGAAATTACTATGTTTGTTCGATTTGTTGAGAAAAATTGGATACTGCTTTTTTCAATGCTCTGTCTGGTTACAGTGATAACACTTGCCTTTCAACTTTTTCACATAGCTTTAGGCCCGTTAGTTGCTTTTGGACCTGTGCCTACCTATTTTTGAATTTTTTTCTTTTTTTTTCCTTTTAGCTTAGAGAAAGAACCTTTTTCAGCAACAAACACATTACATGGCCTCCTAAGAACTCCCTCAGCTTCTTGAAGTTTTTTAAGTAGTTCTGCTAGGAAAAAACTGAGTTCGTTCATTATATAGTTCAGGCAGAACTGCTTAAAGCTATTAAGCAGCTACTGGAGTATGATATTAACCTGGGTTTCTCAGTCAATCTCAGCTCCTAGGATCTTTAGTTCATTCAGAAGACTGATCATCTTCAGAATATGATCTCTAACTAGGGTGCTTTCAGCCATGTTTGTGTTCATCAAAGATTTCATGGCCACCTGCCTAGCGGCATGATTTTGATTCTCAAATATTTCTTTGAGGTTTATAATCATGTCATAGGCACTGTGTATAGACTGATGCTGATGCTGCAGTACATTTAACATAGAAGCCAAAATATAACAGCGAGCCATCTGGTCAGCCTTCTGTCACTTCTGATAAGCCCAAGTTTCCTGTTTGGTCGTTCTCTCATCAGGTAATGGTAGACAAATTTCAGTCAACACAAATTTATAGTCTTTGGCAGTTAAAACAATATCCAAGCTTTTTTTTTCAGTCAACATAATTAGGTTCCGTTAGTTTGCTTTATTTGAGTATAGATGCGAGAGGATTATAAGCCATTTTATTCTAAGAATTAAAAAATTAAAAAGAAATAATTAAGATAAGCAAAAATTTTAAATTTTTATTTTAAATTGGTTCCCTCTACCATTTAAAAAAAATTCGGCAGGAGCCTGGTATCCCGTGAATAGCATGCCTCGATAGGAAGTACGTTTACCATTCATTATTTGTCCAGACATGCCAATTTCTATTAATTGTATTATCTAGGTAACAGACCATGCCAAATAAAATTAATTAGCTGGCGTAACTTCGGTCCTATAAATAATAGTAGTGACTCAGATGGAAATGATGTCATTATTTATAACTAAGTGTTAACCACCACTTAATCTTGAATCAATCTCTTCACAATGAACCCTTCAGATGGAGAAGTGATTCACACTAACGATTATCCAGAATTATCCCAAAAGGAGGTTCGTACCGGTGATTCCATAATTAATTTTGTCCGATGGGGAGGAAGTCCCAAATGCCAACACGAAAATTAATTACATCACCTACGAACTAGTGATAGAGACCACGGGATTTATGTGTGAATAAATTTTCTCTTCCACTTAGTTTTTTAAAATATTTTTTAGGGTTATAAAAAAATTTTAATTAAAATAAATTTATTAATTTTGAAAAATCGTACGTTCCAAAAGATTTCAGCTTTTCAAACCATTTTTTCGTGTTTAATGTATAACATAATAAAGTATCTCAAATTCTAATTATTTAAAAAAATTTAATTTTTTTTAATAAAACCAAGAATTTAATTTTACTTTCAAGTCACATTTTTTTCGGAAAAATAATTTATCAAAATTAAACTTTCTTTTTAATTAATTCAAAAATCAAAATTAATATCCACGCTTATCCAAGATATCCAATTTAATAAAAACTTATCTTTAAATGTATTATTTTGTAATAAATAAAATTCTCAAATTTTCTTTTCAAACAAAAATTTAATTTTAATTAAAGAAAATTTTATTTTATTTTTTCATTACAAAATTTAATTTCGATTTAAACCGAATTAGTTAAAAAAACAAGCAATAATAATAAACCGAATACATATCATCTACACAATTAATAAAATTAAATAAATATAAGATATATATCACGGTTTTATGGTCTATTTGAAACTCTTTCAACAAAAAAAAATTCTTTGATCATCCGAAAGCTTGTAATATTGTCAGAAACTGAATTTCAGTCTTCTATCGTGAGTACAACTCTGAAGCCTAATTTAATTTAAATTGAACCACCAAGTTAGCAGACCTTGCAAACCACCACTGCCGCGGCTGCCCGCGACCTGCGCCGCCGCTCTCTCGCGCCTTGCGCGCTGATGCCGCAGCTTTCTCGCCGTCTTAGCTTTTTGACTCTTCTCCGTGCGCTGTGCTTTCTAATTCATGTGCATCAATGAAGCAAAATAGATAATTGGACCAATCCATGGTGGATCAAAATGCTTGTTAATTGATTAGCATGTGCATTCTTGAATCTACGTGGATCATGTGGCCCATGGCTTTACAAATCTTATCATGCATTCCGATTGAGATGCTTTAATTCACGGTGGATGGATCACATGGCAGTGAACCCAAGCTATGCTAATCCTTGAACAATCATGAATTAAGCCACGTGCTTGGTGATTAATCCAAGTGCATCCATGATTTATATTCCAAGACCATAATTCCATAGCCTTCTGTTGTGCGCTTCATCCATTATCCATGAATCCTTGAACTTGGTCTTCAATTTTTTTTTGATTATATAAAACTAAAAAAAACTTAAAATTAACAAATAATAATTTTACATTGATCCTATACCTTCGAAGAGTTTACAATCAATCTACTACGATTAACTCTCGTGGTTAAAATTTTTTTTTTAATCATATTTCATTCATTCAATCAAATATAATAATAAATAGTGACCATAAAATCAGAATTAGATCGCCTGCAAAATCAAGTTAGCACAGATCTAAAACTACCCGAACCCTTCGATTTAAACCATATTCATATTCAAAGTCGGCTCTGATACCAATTGTTGGAGGCTATACTGCCAAGATCCATTGATTAGAACATAATTTAAGCTAAAAAAAAACTGGATAGGCAAATGCCAAAATTGGCTCCAGATAAAATTTTTTTGATGTCAAACGATCAAAATAAAACCTGGTATATACTCCCAAAGTTATATTAGAGTTATACTTTAAGAAATTTAGTAGGATTAATTTCGGTTGCTGCAACAACTTTTAGTCTAGAATCGTTCGCAGTTGTAAATTTCAAGTTGAAACTCTAAATTCAAGTCTTCTACTATATTTTCGAATGCAAGAGACGCGACGTAGTGTGGGCTACAATCCTCGTATTCTTCAAAACCATAACCAGCCACCTGTAGGATTCGTGGAAATTCTAATTGTAGAGATTAATTGTCGACTTGGATTTATATAACTGCATATATATAGGGTTACAGTAAGGACCTGTGAAGTCAATATAACTTGGGCTCCTAGTATAATTATGAAAACTCACCTCAATTCAGAAGAAATTTTATAAAAATATTAATTATAATTCATTCCAATAAACAATTATAATTACACTCCTGGCCATATTTTCACAATCGAATATTCGAGCTTTTGTTATTAAATATTTATTTATTCTCCCCACATTAAGATTTTCGATACCTGTCAATTAAATTAAATTACTGATAATTATATTTAATCGGCTTCTTAAATAAATTTCTTAAGACCTTCCGCTTAACTTATTTGACTGCTAGATAATTAAATCCACCTGTAGGGTTTGGCTCGATCAAAACATATAAGCTTCCTTAATGGAGTATCGTCAATCCCGATCTTTCGGAAAGTGAATTCCGTCAATAATTAATATTCACCATATAATTAATATTGTTATCCAACTTATCGGGATTATAGACTCGTAAAAGATCGCACCATTTAATGAATCAAAATAACGAATACTAAATATACGTAAATAATTAATTATTTCGGGATTAATAGTATAAACACTCATAATAACCATGGGACGTGAATTAATTTATATAATCAATATAAAATTAATTACCCCAACGTGGTCCTATTTAATACACACAAAGTGTAATAGCACAGCGAGTCAGAACAATAGGCAACACTATTATCAATTTCTCGTAACCAAGACAGGTCTATTAAAACTCTGCGCTACAGCCGTACCGATGGTGTGTCCAATTCCATCTAAGTTGTGAACTGAAAACTTATATTCTACAAGAAACGATAATCTGGTCTTCCGTATGTAAGTCGAACTCTACATACCAGATTAAATACTGTACAGAATAAAAGACACCCATGCATTAACATTAAAGAAATAATGAAACTGTATACATTGTTTATTAAGATTCTCATAAAATGAAAAAATTATTTTATTAATGAATAAAAGTAAATAATAAAAATAATAAATGACATGATTTTTAGTATACGACCCTGACAATACGATCCTTAGATTTTTCCTTATCTCCTTTAACCTCCATTTGCATGTTTTAGTTTGCTTTGTTTAGACAATGATTGCAGCATGACTAGAAATGATAACCTTATTTTATGACCTTAGGATTTTAGTTAGGAACTTTTCTTCTTTGTATGCTTTTGACTAGACTCACTTTAACTTCCTATTTTGTGTTACATTTGAAAAGTTTAAAACAAAACCAATTTGACAAAATAGAGGCCAACCTTGCGGTTGGGTTGAAAATGGTGCATAACACATTCATTTTCGTACCTTAGCTCCCAAACTCTTTTTCTCTCTGGTTACGTTTAAATGATCTGTGGCCTACCTTTTGTTTTTCAAGATTTTTCTCAAAAATCAAGTGGCGACTCTATTTTTCACATGTGTTTGGATATCTTAGATTTTTCATTTCAAAAAGAAAATAATGTTTTTCCAAAAATAATGGATATCCAACACATCGTTTTTCAAATGCACCCGCAAAAACGCCCACAATATCCCGAGGTAGATTTCTAGAAATCTTTATCTGAATGAAAATTCGAGTCTATGTATCCCAAAGGTACTAGACTATCTGCCTGGTATACCAATATATAATTTCTAGTCCTTTTCAGGTACTTAATTATATATTTTACCACTGTCTAATACTCCTGCTCTAGATTAAACTGATATCTGTTGACCATGCCAACGAAAAAATAAATGTCGGGTCTAGTACAAAGAATAGCATACATGAGGCTTCCTACTGTCGAAGCATAAAGAGTCGCCTTCATTTTCTCTATCTTAACAATTGTCTTAAGACACAGATCCTTCGATAGAATGATTCTATGCCTGAAATAGAGAAACTCATTCTTAGAATCCTGCATGCTAAAACGAGCAAGGATCGTATCGATATAAGTAACTTGTGATAAGCCCAACATCCTTTGTTTTTGATCTCATATAAGCTTGATCCCAATGATGTAACTAGATTCTCTAAAGTCTTTCATATCAAACTAGCTGTGTAACTATATCTTCACTGTAGATAACACCCATACATCATTTGTGACGAGCAAGATATCATTCACGTAAAGTACTAAAAATACCTCCACGCTTCCATCACGTTTCTTGTACACACAAGACTCATCAGGACACTACAACAAAATGCACAATTGGTGACTAAATTTACCAGCACATGGCATTTTTAGTTGGTAAATATATATTTTTGGCTACGATACAACAAAATACATTGACAAAAGTTCAAAAAAATATTTGTTTTAGCGACGCAGAACTCATTGGCTGGCAAATAGTATTGAAAAACATTTGGCGCCAAATTTTTTTCCCGCCATCAGGATGTGTACCTTTTACCTACACACTATTTATTTTTGCCAACATATGGATTGTCGGTAAATAAAAAATTTTTACCGACAAACTCTGTGCGTGGGTAAAAGTCAGCATATTTTTTAGCCACAACAAATTTATTTACTTTTACAACCATATTATGCATTGGTAAATAAAAAATTCATTACCAACAAATTTTGTGCGTGGGTAAAAATGAACATATTTTTTTAATCAATATAATTTTAATAAGTCTATTTATAAAACTACGTAGTTTTAGTATAAACCTATGTAAAACCAGCCAATTCTTTTAACAGTTATCAAAACCCCTAACCTAAGTAAAGTTCCTAATCCTTCATAAAACTAGCCAATTCTTTTAACACTTATCAAAACTCTTAACCTAAGTAAAGTTCCTAGCCAAACACTTATGAAAATCCCTAATTAACCTAAATAACTACAAATAGTGTCGAAAAATAATTGACGCCATTTTTTATTTTTTTGCCATCAAAATGTAAACTTTTTACCTACGCATTATTTATTTTTGCTAGCATGTTAAGAGTTGGTAAATAAAAAATTCATTATCAACAAATTCTGTGTATAGGTAAAAGTCAGATATTTTTTTAGCCTGTGTAAATGACATAAGTTTATTTATTTTGCCAATTTGTTGTGTATCGCTAAATAAAAACTTACTATCAACAAACTCTGTGCGTGAATAAAACTAAACATATTTTTAACCAATATAAATACCATAAATGTATAAATATAACACCTTTAGTATGGATTAGTAAAAACCCTAACCATAATTTAACTTTTTTTCTACTAACCACGATTAGTAAAAACACTTTCCCACGTAGCGCCTAAGTGCCTCTTCCCATTCCTTCCCACGTAGCGGCACAGTACCCCCATTCCTTCCCACGCAGCGCCTACAATACCCCCATTCCTTCATCCCGTTGTCTCATTGGGTCGTCTCCTTGCCCTGTCTCCACGTACAGCGCCACCGCTCCACTCCTTGCGTCGTCTCCTTACGCTGTCTCCTTGCGCCATCTCCACGTGCAGCACCACCGCTCCACAGTTCGTCTCCTTCATCCCGTCGCTGCTCCACCGCTCGTTGCGCGCGCCGTCGCCGCTCCAGTACTGCTCCTCGCACCGTCGCCATCCATCGCTTCTTGCGCCTTCTCCGCTCCGATCGGAGTGGATTTTGGTAAGATTAATATAGATATTCATTGTCTCCTCAAATGGTATTGGTATGATGTTGTCGTCCCCTCCGTTCGGAGTGGGTTTTGATTGTTTTATTGGGCATTATGATGAATTGAACTGTTTCTTTAATTTTTCTTTTCTCCAAACTTGGAGAAGATGAACAATGGCAACCATTTGTTTTTGGAATTGATTGTGTTTTTTTGAATATTTGTTCTTGTTTTTTTGATTTTTTGATTATTTATTTTTGGAATTGATTGTGAGGTGTGATTGAGCCAGTTGTGGTAGTAAGAACGAAGGGATGGTAGTCTCTATGTTCAGGCGTAGAGAGTGTTTGGAATCAAGTACCATGGTGGAATGGTCTCGTGTGATGCGTTTGTCGCTGGGAGGTTTATGTTAGGCGAGAGTTATGTTTTGAGATTTGACGGTATGAGTTGGATCTTGATCCAGTGTTTATAGATGTTTCATTGATGACAATAGTGTCAGTGGGACTTGCACGTGTGGGCAGTTTGTGTGGAAGTCGAATCTTCAAGTCGTGTTTACCTCGTGTGACGACAGGTTTTGAATTTCAGTTGCAGGGACATTTTGCAGTGTTGTCAGGCTTTCATCCGAGAGGATTGATAGTTGATGAGTTAGTGTTTGGTTTGAGTTTCAGAGTTAAATTTTGGAGACGAAATTCCTTTAAGAGGGAGAGAGTTGTGAGACCCTGACCTGTTTTATTTTGGAAATGGTTTAAGTGTTAATGGAATGGGAGTTATCACGTGATCTTGGTGATGTTTCAGGTGTATATTTTGGACCTGTGCATGAATCAGTGAAGTTTTTCAGTCGGCAAAAGGGTTTAGTTGACTGAGAGAGATAATCCAATCGACTGACCTGGACACTGGAGTGCTTCGTGTGTTGGCAGTTGCTTGTTAGTCGACTGAGGTGTGAAGTTCAGTCAACTGAGTGATTTCAGTTGCATTTCAGTCGACTGGAAAGGGGTGTCCAGTCAATAGAATTGAAGTGGTTGATGGGTTTTGGGGAATCCAGAAGGTTTTTAGTCGACTGGAAGGGGAAGGTCAGTCGACTGACCTCCTGTACTTTGGCTTGGTCTATAAATATCAAGCTTTGGAAGGTATTTTGAGATATTTTGTTCAGATCTGATTTCTCTCTCACGAAACCTCTGCCTTCTCTCTAGATTTTAATGGGCCTGAGGCTCGATTTTCAGCGACATGATAGTGGATCCTTGATGTTGGTGCCGGGGGCTTCGTGTTCATCTGGACAGAATTTCATTTCGTTGATGTTCAATTTTTGAGACATCAAGCTTTTGGCTCGACGAGGTAAGATTCTAGACTTTATTATTGTTAAAGGGTGTTACGTGTAATCATACGCAATTTCACCAGGTAGAAAATGCATTAAATGTTGTTTTCATGTTTAAACCTTGGTTTTTGGGTAAAAAGTGTGTTTTTACGCCTATCTTGGTTTATTTCATGTTTTAAATGTGTTGATATCCGTAGTTTTCAAAAGGAGGTTTAAAAACGAGGTGTTTTGCGAGAATTGTGAAAAACGTATTTTTTGGAGGTTTAGAGCTAACCCTTGGGGTTGACTCTCAACTTTTTAAACGTTTTGATGGAAGTATGTTTTTACATGCTAGTTGATCTCCATAGTTGATGGATTGGATCTCTTTTCATACATGTGATGTACAACTATTTTACGGGTTTTCGTAGTTAAGCTATGGTTGGTTTTTAAATAATTTTCATAGATGTACCGTGACAGTGAGTGTGTTGAGTTGGGCTTCTATTGCTCCTTGGTGAATGTTCAAAAACGTGCGCAGAGTAGGTTCGCTACGGTCCTTCGGGTTAATCCCTATAAACGTGGTATTGGATGCTTCTTCCATCGATTATGGAAATTCGTAAAGAGCAGGTTGCCCCCGTGAGTGGCATCGTTGTTGTGACTCCGTATAGAACTTGTCATTACCTAGCAGGCCTTAAATGGTTTAGGACTAGGATAATGGACAAGAGTCTATAGTTGTTGCCTTTATCCGTGTGAGTGGTAGAGTCGGTACATAGGGTTTCATTTTTTCTCTTTTTCCTCGACTGTGTGACCCGAGTGGAGAATATTATTTTATCTCTTTTCCTCGGTTGTGTTTTTCGAGTGGGAAAATAACGTTTTGTTCTCAGTTGTATGATCCGAGTGGAAAATTAGGTTTTTGATTACTGTGTTTCCCTTAACTGTGAATGTTATCTACATTATCGATATGCATGGTTTTAAGGATGAAAACGTTGGGTTTTATGAAGTAAAACCATTTTGAGACTCGTGTCAGTCTGATAGAAAACTTGTGATTTTCAGGATGGAAAAACTTTTTGGCTCCTGTGGTTGAGTTTTTATGCTTATGATTGCATAATCTTCTTTACAGCTTTGTAGTCTGTTTCTATTGGGTTTTGGCTCACATTGTTGGATTTTGTTGTAAAATTTTTTTCAGGTGAACGTGTTCCTGTAGGTTGACCTTGAGGTGCCCGGAGGTGACGGTTAATAAGGCCTTGTTGTTTGGTCTTTGTTAGGTAGTTTATACCTTTCTGTATATGTTTCATGTTGGGTTATAACATGTTATAATGCATATGCTTTTTTTATGGCCGTGGGCCGATGTATGCATGTTTTAAAGTTTTCGAGAGAACTTTGGGTTGATTGTTGTTTTCTATAGTTTCTCACTACGTTTTTCATTGCTAGGTTCAACGGTTTACAAACGGGGTTTCAAACGGTTTAGGCTTCTGTTAAGCTCTTGTGCTACGAGGGTGATTTTGGAACGGCCTAAGCTTCTTTCAAAACGAAAAGATTTTTTTATCTAAATATGTATTTTGTTTTTCTTAAAGGCTTGGCTTTGGGGCCCGTAACCGTAGTCTTTTAGGCTACTCTTTTAAATCAAATAAACTCTCGATAGTGCATTTTTTTACAAAGGTTTTAGCCTTATTTTGGGCTTTGGGGTTTTCATCTCTTTTGTGTTGGGACGATTTTGGTGGTTGTTGTGGCTTTTTGCGTGACACGAAGTTTGGGACATGACAATTTTTGAGGTGTTCTTTAGGTCATCGTATTACTGGATATCAGTGCTAAAAATAGTGTAAAACGGGAGCCAAATCAACCACAGGAAGAAGGCAAAATAGGTGGCACAAGTCGGGGTAGTGCAGGTGGGCGGCGACAGCTTCTTCAGAGGTTTTTGATGACTATTTCTGGGCTATTTTTGAACCAGGGGTTTTTACAAAAACATAGCATATTTTGTAAGCTATTTTTCAAAAAAAATAGTGATGGAAACGGAGTTCGGATGAAGCCAGAACGGCCTCAAAAAGCAGGCGACACAGTAGGCGACACAACAGCAGCAGCAGTAGTGGTGGTTCAATGGCCATTGAAAGCCATTTTTCTCGATGTTTTTGAACCACGGTTTTTACAAAAAAAAAATAGTATAATTCGTTAGCTACGTTTCAAAAAAAAAGAGAACAAAAATAGATTTCGAAAAGAGGTTGAAAAAGCCTCGGGAAGAGACAGGTGCAGTGCTGCGGGTGGCCTGCGGTGGTGGCTGTTTGAGGCAGTCCCGGGGGCTCTTTTTTTATATGCTTTGATTGAAAAGTGTTGCATATCTATAACACTACGAATGGATGAATTCTTGTTCGATTCTGACAAGAATAAGCAGCTTTCTACAGCGATTGAAATACTGAAAACTTATATGGATACAAGAACTTGAAACTCGATAGAGTTTCACCTCGATCATAAAATCATGCAATATTTATCTTATTTATTTATTTATATAAACTGCGTGGATGATAAATATTGATTTTATATTTCATATTTAATTTAATTAATTTGAGAACATTCAATTTTAATAAATATTTTATAAAGAAAAATGAAATTAAGTTTTTTTAATTAAATTTTTTTTTAATTAAATGGAAAAATTTTAGATATTTTATTTTTTACAAAATAACACGTTTAAGATGATTTTTTAATAATTCAGATATCTTGAAAAAACGTAAAAATTAATTTTAAAATTTTGGATTAATTAAATGAAAAAATGTTTAATTTTAATAAATTGTTATTTTTCAAAAAAAAATGTGTATTAAACCGTACTTGAATGCCTTTATTCAATACCTTAGCTGTAAAGTAAAGAAAAAATTGTGCGTTCAATTTTTTTTACACATTAAAACACGGAGAAAATGGTTTGAAAAAAATTAAAATCTTTCGGTTCGTGTGGTTTTTTAAAATTGATAAATTTATTTTAATTAAACAGTTTTTATAACCCTCAAAAATATTTTTCAAAACTAAGTAGGAAAGAAAATTTATTCATTAATAAATTCCGCGATCTCCATCACCAGTTTGTAGGTAATGTAATTAATTATGCGTGTTGGCAGTAAGGCCTTCCTCCCTGTCGAACAGAATTAATTGCAATATCGCCGGTACGAACCTCCTTCAGGAAAATTTTGGATAATCATTAGTGTAGATCACTTCTCCATCTGAAGGGTTCATTGCGAAGCGATTGATTCGGGATTAAATAGTGATTAAGACTTAGCTGTAAATAATAATATTCTCTTTATTTGAGTCACTGCTATTATTTACTAGATCGAAGTTACGTCAGCTATTTAATTTTACTTGGCACGGTCTGTTACCTAGATAGTAAAATTAATAGAAATTGGCCTATTTAGACAAACGATGTATAGTAGACGTCATCCCATCGAGGCATGCTATTTACAGGGTACCAGACTGCTGGCAAATTGTTATTTTTAAAATGGTAGAGGAAACCAATTTAAAATATAATTCAAAATTTTTGCTCGTCAAAATTAATGGTTTCTAATTATGTGATTCTCAGGATTAAAATGACTTTCAATTCACTCGCGGTTATACTCAAATAAAACAAACTAATAGGACCAAACTATGTAGACTAGAAAAAAATATGGATATAGTTTTAACTGCCGAGGGTATTCTTAGGATACCAGGAAATGTGTTTATTTCTGAAAATGGTTCTTTCTCTAGGCTGAAAGGCAGAAAGAAGAAAAAAGTTTAGAAACAGGGTGGCATAATTTTCAAAGTAGTTAGTAGGCCACGAATTGATGTGAAAAAGTCGAAAGGTAGATGCTTTCACTGCAACTAAACACGGCATTAAAAAAAACAATGTCCAGTTTATCTTAGCAAGCTGAACAATCAGGATAATTTCTGTTCACTGATTGTGAAAATAAGTTTAGCGGTGTTATCTATCGGTACCTAGTTTGTAGATACAAGAGCCACTAATATATCTACAATTCATTGTAGGGGTTCTAAGAAACTCGATAACTTAGTGAAGGGAAAATTTACCTGCATGTGGGCAATAATACGAATGTGATAGCAGTTGTAGTGGGAGATGTCACTCTCTATTTTTGTTGAGATCGGATTTAGATATTGAGAGATTGTCTTTATGTACCTTCCATTAAAAGGAACTTAGTTTCTATTTCTAGATTCGTTAATGACGGATATTTGGTTTATTTTAATAACTCTGTGGTTATTAAAAAAATGAACGTTTTATTTGTTCTGGTATATTGGTGGATAATCTGTATGTTATATCTCTTATCTCTCCTACACTACAATTGACTGAATTGAATAACACATCTAATTTACCATATAAGAGAAAGGATCATTATTTAATGAACCAAACGTTTCTAATCTAAAAAGGATAAATAGACTGGTAAAAGATAGACCTTTAAGTTCATTGAAAGTGGAGGTACTTCCAGTCTGTGAGTCCTACTTAGAGGGTAAGATGACCAAGAGACCCTTTTTGGCCAAAGGCTATAGAGCTAAAGAACCGTTGAAACTGATTCACTTTGATGTGTGTGGTCCTATGACTAGGTACCGATAGATAAAGCATCCATAACTTGAATTGTATTTAGACTTACGGTTCATCAGGTAAATGTATCCACTAATTTCATTAACAATTACTCAAGGTATGGATACTTTTAACAAAGTGAACAAATATATTAAAGTGAACAAACAACTCAAGATATGGATACATTTACCTGATAAATCGTAAGTCTAAATACTTTGAAAAATTCAAACAATTCAAGGTTGAGACAGAAAAGCGTCTGGGTAAAAGTATTAAATCACTACGATCCGACCCGTGGTGGCGAGTACCTCTTTGGAGAGTTTAGGAACTACTTGTCATCAGAAGGGATTATATACCAATTGACTGCACCGGACACTCCACAGCAGAATAGTGTAGCAGAAAGAATGAATATGACTCTTATGGAATGGTCAGGTTGATGAAGAGTTATTCGGAATTACCCAATTCATTTTGGAGACTTGCATTAGAGACAGCGGCTTATATTTTGAATTTGGTACCATCTAAGTCAGTACCTTCAACTCCCATATAATTATGGACTGGGCGCAAGCCTAGTCTGAGATATATTCAAATTTGAGGGTGTCCAGCACAAGTGCTAAAAGGGAATGTGGGTAAGTTAGAACCGAGGATAGAAGTCTATTTCTTTATCAGGTATCCCAAGGGAACGAAGGGTGATTTATTTTATAATTCTAAGGATTAGAAGGTCATTGTTAGCACCAATGCTCGATTCTTGGAAGAGGATTATATAATGGATCACAAGCCCAAAAGTAAAATTATTTTGAAAGAATTGAGAGAAAATACCAGTAGAACAGAAGAGGAACCACAAGTCACTGATATTCCATTACCTCGTCGTAGTGGGAGGCTTATAGGGATAGGTGTAGATCCCGAATCAGATCAGGGTGCTACGATTAGCATGCCAGACAAGCATGTGAGTAATGGTGCACATGGTTCAGATTCCGCACAGCGCGTTACTGCTAGTACACAGACGCAGGTAGTGCCTCGTCGTAGTGGGATGGTTGCTCATCAATCCGATTGGTATATGTTCTTGGGAGAGTCTTTTGACAAGATCCCGGTAGAACTAGATACCGAACCTTATAACTACAATGAAGCACTCTAGGATAAAGATGCAGATCTTTGGTAAAAGACTATGAATTCAGAGATGGAATCTATGTATTCTAATCAAGTCTGAGAACTTGTAGAACCACCTGAAAGGATAAAACTCATCGGATGTAAGTGGATCTACAAAAGGAAAAGAGGAGCAGACGGAAAAGTTGAAACCTTCAAAGCTAGGCTTGTTGTAAAAGGGTTAACTCAAAAAGAAGGGATCGATTATGAGGAAACCTTTTCGCCTGTAGTCATGCTTAAGTCTATCTGCATTCTCTTATCAAT
Source organism: Heliamphora ciliata (assembly GCA_032360265.1). Taxonomy (NCBI): domain Eukaryota; kingdom Viridiplantae; phylum Streptophyta; class Magnoliopsida; order Ericales; family Sarraceniaceae; genus Heliamphora; species Heliamphora ciliata. The sequence continues at coordinate 23,265 of JAUMHN010108061.1, forward strand.
TGCAACTCATTTCGATTACAAAATTTGACAAATGGATGTCAAGATAGCTTTCTTTAACAGAAGTCTTGATAAGTGTATCTATATGGTACAACTAGACGGTTTCATAGCAAAGGGCTAGAAGCACATGTTGTGCAAGTTTAAGATATCCATTTATGAATTTAAGTAGGCAACGAGGTCCTGGAATACTTAGTTTGATCAAGCTATAAATTTTTATGATTTTGATCAAAGTCCAGATGAGTTCTGTGTGTACAAGAAGCGTGACGGAAGCGTGGTGGTCCTTGTAGTATTTTATGTAGATGATATTTTGCTCATCGAAAATGATGTAGAGGTGTTATCTTCGGTAAAAGTATAGTTATCTAGGCAGTTCGTTATAAAAGACTTGGGAGAAGCCAGTCACATTCTAGGGATTAAACTTTTGCGAGATCAAAAACAAAGGATGTTGGGCTTATCATAAGCAAAGTATATCGATGGCATCCTTGCTCGTTTTAGCATGCAGGATTCTAAGCAAGAGTTTCACCCTTTCAGGTATGGAATCACTCTATCCAAGAATTAGTATCCTAAAATACCTGATGAGATAAAAAAGATGAAGGCGGTTCATTATATTTCGACAGTAGGAAGCCTAATGTATGCTATGCTTTGTACTATACCCAACATCTGCTTTGCCATTGGCATGGTTAGCAAATATCAGTCTAATCCAGTGCAGGAGCATTGGATTACGGTAAAGAATATAATCAAGTACCTAAAATGGATTCAGGATTATATGCTGGTTTAGCAGGCAGATAGTCTAGTACCTTTGGGGTACACACACTCGGACTTCCAGTCAGACAAAGATTCTCGTAAATCTACCTTAGGATATGTGTTTACCTTGTGAAGTAGAGCTATAAGTTGGAGGAATATCAAGCAGTCCTGCATTACTCATTTCACCATGGAGGCCGAGTACGTGGTAGCTTCTGAAGCATCTAAAGAGGTTATTTGTCTCAGAAACTTCCTATTAGATCAAGATGTGGTGCCTTTAGTTCAGTCGACTATTACACTTTATTGTGACAATAGCGGAGGGTTGCAAACTCAAATGAACCAAAATTCCACAAGAAATGAAAGCACATTGAGCGTAAATATCACATGATATGAGAAATTATATAGAGGATATGATATCTCGAAATATATGTAAATATATAAATGAATAAATAAATAGAATAATAATTGCACAAATAAAATTTCGGTTACGACCGTTGATACATTAAATGCGCAAATAATGATATTTAATGTGTATATATATATATATAATAATTATAATAATTTAATTATAATATAAATGCAAAGGTAATTAGTAACATTAATAACCAT
>JAUMHN010108168.1:0-24603 GCA_032360265.1 Heliamphora ciliata
GGTGTCGTCGTTGTCGTTGTCTCAGACATCGTCGTCGTTAAGGTCTTCTCGGTGAGGGTTGCGGGGGGGGGGGGGGGGATGGGGAGGGGAGGAGGAGGATGAGGTCCTCATCTTCGCTCTCATCGTCGTCGTCGAGGTCGTCTTCGCTCTCATCGTCCTCTTCGTCGAGGTCGTCTTCCCTGTAGATAGGGGATCTTCTTCGGAAGCCATCTGGCTATGTGAGAGAGAGAGAGAGAGAGAGAGGAGGAGGATGATGAAATCTGTAGAGACGGAATCCAGAAGCGCGAATTCCATGGAAACAATTAGTAACGATTATTTTATCTCAGTTAGAAAGAAATTCCGTGATCGAAAAAATCATATACAATCTCTGTTTTTCAATAACTGAGATAAAAGTTATATACGATTTCAATTTGTTTGACCCTTCGATAAAAGTTATATACAATTTCAATTTATTTTACCCTTCGAGATTAAAATATTATAATCTCATATCATATTTGTTTTGACGGATTAATAATTCGTCCGAATTATTAGTCCAGAGTATAGTTTAATACCACTTTTGTTAAGGCTTCGTATTAATAATCTAAACGAATTAATTCGGAATATTAGTACGCCAAATAGGGGATAATTAGTGAGAGAAGAAGTGTAGAATTAAGAAGGAGTAAATTTAAAAATTTTAAAAAATAATAAGAAATATTAAAATATTAAAATAACTAATATAAAATTTAACAATAACATAAAATTTAACTTATTAATTTATTTAAGTTAATTTTAAAATAAATTAACTTAATACAATGGTAAATTATTATTTAGTCAGTTATTTAATCCCACTCAATTCAAATACAAAAAAATTAATCCCACCTCACTACTAATCTCACTTCATTATCAATCCACCCTCACTACTAATCCAATCCAATTCAGTCCGAATTATCAAACGATTCTTCAGTTTTTATCACAGTTTTATTAAAATTGAAATATTTTTGATTTTTTATGTGTGATATTTAAGTATTATTGTAGTAGTACTTGTGGCTCTTTCAAGCATTTCATTACTTTATCAGCATAGAGGTGCAGCAATTCAAGTGGGTGGCTCATGCCTTTCTCCGTTATATATTTGAGGTATTCCTATACTGGAACTTAGAGAACTAAGTGCACCTCTACTAACTCGCAACGATGGTGATGGTGGACAATATCGGCACCTACAATTGGGAAGAGCTACCTTGGCCACCTTATATGGGTATATGAATACCTTGACCCGCACCTTGGAGCACAATATAGGCTGATACTAGAGGATCTGGAAGATATATTACTTTTCTTTCTTCTTTGTACTTCTTTTCAACACTTTACTTGAATGTCTCCCATATTCCCATTTCTTCTTGTATCTGTAGGCCTATGAATTCCTCATGTTAATTATAGACAACCCAAGAGAAGGGTAAATTGGGTCTTAAAAAGATAATAATAATAATTTTAAAAATTTTTAAAATTTTTTTTAATATTTCAAATAAATATAACAAGAATAAATATAGAATAAAACAATGCAAATATTAAAAAGGTTAAGGATATAGAGAAATTAACCAAACTGCAAGATTTATAGTGATTCGACTTCTTCCGAATCTACGTCCACCAAAGTTCAGGACAGAAACATCTATGTTATCAAAAATCAAGTCTCTTATGGTCCAAGTCTTCTACTTATGTTATGTCAAGTTTTTGTTCTATTTATTTGCATGCTTTTATTTTAGACATTAATATCAAGGCTTTAGTACACGTAGAAGTCATCAAATTCAAAGATAACAACACACAACAACATCTCATATCACCCATAAACATAACAGCCCCAAATTTTTAACTACGACGCCTTTTCGATTTGATTTCGATTCTCGATTCTTAGAGTGTTTAAAGGGATATGTTGGGAGATATTTTAAAGGGTAGTAGACATAAGGTTTAGAGGTTTTACTAACTTAATTGAGAGATCAAATTAGGGTGGATAATGGATTAGGACTTAACTTTAAAAAATCTCTTTGATTCCTTCCATTTTCTTCCTTTTTCTATCTTAAACTCACATGAACACTCAAGGGCAAGAGGTCTGGTTTCTCTCCCTTTCTTGCACGAAAATATCAAGTGGAGAAGAGGGTGTTTGGCTTGGTTTATATAGGCAAAGGTTAGGGAACACAAATGGGACAAAAGGTACCTTGAAAGAGACTTTTTCTTTCTTTTTAATAAATGAGACTTGAGTTGATTTGAGATGTTTCCATTTTAGGGGGCTAAAAATCATATATGGGAAAGATAAATATAGCTAGGGGTTAGTTTGGGGGACAAAAATCTGATCCCCTGTCAATCAAGGGATTTTTCTTGGTTTTTGTGTTCTTATTGTACAAGAAAATGCATTAAAAGTTAATTTGATATATTTTTTTAGTGTCTTTTCCTACTGAGACCTATTATTTTAATATGTTTATGATTATTATAGTATTCTCATGTATTATCATAGTTTTCATAGTAGTTGATTAAATAAATGTTGTCTTTTAAGTCGAATTAAGTTATTTTGACAATATGCGACTTTTTGACTTATTTTGTTGTGTATGAACTTCAATAATAATTTTTTTTGCTTTTATTAACTTATAACACTATATTATTATGTATATTACTTACTCAACAAGTATTGAATCATCATAAGACTTAATTTAATACATTTCTCATCATTTTAAGTTAAAGAGAAAACAAAAAGCTACTTTTTAGCACTCTTCCCAAGTTGGTTGGCCACTAAGGGATAATTTTGTTATTTTTTATATTATTTTGTCCTTTGCTACTTAATTATACTTAAATCTTTGATTTAGGATATCTATGTGTCAAAATTTAAATTTTTAAAATTTTTTACTGTATTATGGGTAAAATGGTCATTTTACCCTATTTATGAGAATTTTTTTATTTTTAACTCATTATTTCATGATATTTACTTCATTTAGAATGTTGGAAGACTCTCTAGGTGCTAAGGTTTTATTGCTTGAGTTTTGGACCTTTTTGGGATTTTCGACCCGAACTTAGGGTTTTCGATTTGAGTTAGGATTTTGAATCTCGTCTGTGCTCTATAACCTTGTGGACTATCTATCACTAAAACTAGGATCCGAGTAGGATTGTTACACATGCGCCCAAACTTGGTCGCCAAGTTTGATAGATATACATGGCTATATCTCATCTTTTGACCCAAGGTTTGCTAAGCTTCTCCTGGAAGCTTCCCATTTGAGATTTTTTTCTATAAAAGGGGACCACCAGCCCCTATTTTTCTCTTATTTGCTCGGCAAACACAAAGAAAAGGAGAGAGATAGAGAGTGAAAGATAAGAAGAAGAAGGAAGAAGAGGAGGAAGAAGAAGAAAGCATAGGATTTGCTAAATCCAAGTTTTGTTCTTCTAGCATCAAGTAGACAATCCAAACCAAGTAGGTTCCTTTGAATCCAAACCTATCCTTACTCAAAAATCTTTAATCTCATCTCTAATCTTATTGCATGTCAAGAATAAACTCAAATCTAGGCCATGCATGAAGAAATGAAGCTCAGTTCTTAGGTTATGTCCTCATTCTAAAAATCCTACTTGCTAGACCTCTGTTTGAAAAATCATAACTAAATCTAGAAGCATCTCTTGAGGTCAAATTTTATGTTCAGAGCAAGATTTTGAAGTTATCTTTCATATAAAATTGATTTGAAGTGTTTTGAACTTATAAATCCCAAGTTATGAAATTTTTACCAAAACATGTTAAATTTGGACCAGCCTTTGTTGCAGAGGCTAAAACTCCATATTAAAATATGATCCAAGCTTTGGTCCCTTCACGAAAATTGTAGTTAACATATTTTTCTATCTACTCACTAGAAATGAGCCCTTTTGTTGAGCTTTGTTCTGTCAAAATCCCTCTTCAAGTTGCTGCCCTTGTTTAGTGATTCAAAACCAAATTTGTCCAATCTTTTTGTGAAATCCAAAACCCATGTTTTTAATGCCCAAATCAAAAAGTGATGTTCATGAGAAATGTTAGGGACATTTTAAACTAAATGCTGTCCCAAAATCATGATTTGTAGCCTCTGTTTGGTCTACCAAACAATCTTTAAGCTCTCTATTTTTAATGCTGAAAATCACCATCACAGAGCTGTAAAATGCTAACTTGACACAATTACTTAGGAGAAAACATTCTTAAATATTTCATGACAACTTTACCAAGCATCCTTCATGAAGGTTTTAAAGGACATCTTGAGTTAAAACATATCCAAAAATTAGAATGTTTAAAGCTAATTTGATATCTCAAACATGTTTTCCTTTGTCAGCCCTCTTTGCAGCATTTTAGGTTTTTAAGCTTGGAGCTGCTGTAGTACTGTGGGTACATTGGAGGGGTGCACCGGATATCTATTATTTTTAAAAAAAGTATTATTTCTTTTTAAAACAGAAAATCCAAGATATCCGAACACTTTTTTAGAAAAAATAGAGTCGCCACTTGATTTTTGAAAAAAATCAAGAAAAGCAAAAAGAAGGTTGTGGGTCTTTTATAATGTATCCAGAGAAAAAGAAGATTTAGAGGATAAGGTACGAAAACAGAAGGTGTTAGACACCTTTTTTGCCTAACCATGAGGTTGGCTTCTATTTTGTTAATATTGTTTCTTGTCGTAAACTTTTCAAAGATAACATATATACAATGAACGGTTAAAAAGAGTTCACATAAGAGCAAACAAGGAAACGAAATCTTAACTATGATCCTAGGACCATATAACTTGGTTATTATTTCTAAATATATCGCACGGATCATTTGAGTAAAGAAAAGCAAAAAATATGCGAAGAAACGATAAACGAACAAAAAAAGGCTCAAGGGTCATGCAATAACATTTTTGTCTCTAATCATGCTATGTACAGCCTATACGGAATAAATAGAAGAGATTTAAACACTATTTTTAAACTACTGGTCAAGTAAAAAACTCATGACCATAGAAACCAATGTTGTAGCCATGACAAAATAAGTCACAAAACTTGTGGCTGTGACAAAAATAAGGCTACCGCGAGAAATCAAGATGAAAAATGTTACAGCCGTGACAACTAAAAGTTGAGGCCAAGGTATTTTGAGGTCCAAAAAGGTATATGCAACATACAAAGTTTAGAACAAATTCCAATGGATGGGACATGCAGGATAGAGACCGTAACTCATTTGATCTAGGTTAGATCTACAACCATTCACCATTTTCAGAAGCAATATTTCTAAAATAGAATACACAGAATACTAAAACAAATAACAATAAACTTAAAACACAATTTTCATGTCACTAACCTTACAAAACCTCACGGCTGTAGCAAATAAATTTGGCGACCGTGACAAATATAAAGAAAAAGGTGCGGCCATAGGAAAATAAATGGCGGCCATTATTTTTGGTTTGACAAAACACACGGTCATGACATTGATTGATCGCGGCTATCATGTTCTTAAAACCACAAACACTAAACTTAAAGGGATGGAACATACAGAAAGGAGACCATGACTCATTTGATCTAGGCCAGATCTACCATCTATTTTCTCAGTAAGAACATGGTTTATGACACAGAATGTACAAAGAATCCTAAAATAAAAAAAATGGCAGAGGGTTAAAAAAACTATTTTAAAAGCTTTTGGCCTTATAGAAAATGTCATGGCCATGACAACACGATATTGTGGCTGTGAAGAAACAAAGGAAAAAAGTGGTGGCTAATAGTAAATACATAGCGGCTTTGACTGTAGGTTTGACCAAGCACGCGGCTGTGACATTAAAAGGTCGTGGCCGTCATGTTTTTAAAACCACATAAGGTTCTTCATGTGTTCAGTGTGCTAGTGAATATAAAAACGAATCGAAACGCAACTATTATATACAAAATAGAAGGCTACAAATATACTAATTATAAGAAAAATCTACATAAATAATGCTTAGATTTAAACGAATAATAAATAACCAATGGAAACAATGGAAACCTTATTCCCGACACCCTCGAAAGAGAGAAAATGAGGATTTATGGAAGTATCGTGGGTTCCTAAGGCTACATCGTATGAATATCCACCTCGAACGCCTTCTTGAATGTAGGAATGACATATCTCCAAACAATATGAGCTCCAAAACCTCCCCGATGCAAGCAAAACCACGAACGGGGCTAGAAATGTTTGGTATAGATATTGAAATATCAGGTGGGATTTAACATCGACGGAGTTTTGTTATCCAAGTGCTTCTCTCCTTTTATTTCTGTGAAAAATGATATCTATTTATAAACAAGGTGGGCAACACAACCCCTTCTAGAATGCTGCTACCTGTCCAAAAAGGTGACAAACTAGCGGTCGCAAGCTTTTTTCTTTTGTACAGTGCCGGTCATTATCTTTATGGCAATGAAAAAGATTGCTGTGACTTTTAAAAGTCGCGGCTAGACTTAGGGTTTCTAGAAAAAGTTACAGCTGCGACAAAGGAAATAGTGGCCTATTTTAGGGTTTTCAAAAAGGTAACAGCTGTGAGAGTAAGGACACAGCTTTCTTTAGGATTTTTGAAAAACGTAGCGACCGTGAGGCTTAGATGTCACGGCTTGGATGCTTTTGGTGGTTTTCTTGCTTTTTGAACCAAATTCTTGATTTTACTTGCTAGGGAGTACCTTTGAGCATAATTCTCTTATTTTTGTCATTAAGGAGTATTCGAGACGGGTGCCTATGATTCGGCTTGGTTAAATTAGGGCGTCTACAGTTGTCCCTCTTCGATAGTGTTTGCAACAACTCGTGGTGCAAGTAAATGTTAGAACTCTAGAGATAAATCGATTAAACAAGCTGCCAATCTTAGGCACAAACAAAACATGCAAAAAAGCATGGTCGAACCCGAATATCCATTGAGCTTCCTACGTACCCTTATTGCGAGGGATTAAATCAGTCATAGTTTGTGGGGCAATACATATGATGCGGATAAGCTAATCATAATGCATGGCAAATATAATATGATGCAAACAAGTACAATACAAGCATACAGAAATTTAAGGTCACAGCACGAATTAAAGATCATTACATATCAGCTTTAGGTCATAAATGCGATCGGGGAGGTAAAATGGGGAATTTTTAGGTTATACGGGGACCGAATAGTCAGCTTAAGGTCATGAGGAGGACCAATGGGGTAAATATCAATTTTAGGTCGTAAAAAGACGTTGCAACAAGTTAGTTTAATGTCATGAAGAGGACCGATGAGTCGAATGCCAATTGTAGGTCATGACGAGGACTGAAGAGGTACTCATCGGTTTTAGGTCATGAGAAAATCGATAAGTCAATTTAAGGTAATGAGGAGGCCCGATGAGTTAATTTAAGATCATGAGGAGAACTAATCACTTTTAGGGGCAGTTTTAGGTCGTGCAAGGACCAATGAGTCAATTTAGGGTCATGAGAAGGACCAGTTAGGCAATTATTAGTTTTAGGTCATAACGAGGACGAGGACGAGGGCTGGAGAGTTAGTTTAAGGTCGTGAGGAGGACTGGACTCTTTTAGGGGACAAGTTTTAGGTCATGCAAGGACCGATGAATAAGTTTAAGGTCATGAGATCGACCGAATAAACAGGTATCAATTTTAGGTCATGACGAAAACCAAAGGTTCAAGGGGCATGTTTTATGTCATGCAAGGACCGATGAATCAGTTTAAGGTCATAAGGAGGACCGATTGTTTAGCGGGGCATTTTTAGGTCATGCAAGGACCGATGAGTCAGTTTAGGGTCATGAGGAGGACCTGAGATTTTAGGAACAACTAAAACACGGAGAGAGCTAGAAAGGTTTTTTTGCTTAATCAAAAACCAGGATGGGAGTTACCCATGCTCAAGAAAACAAACTCAAAAAGGTAGAGGCATGAGAAAACATAGCGGCTGTTACTTTATATAGTTGCGGCCCGAACTATTGTGCCCAAGGATATTGGCAGCATTGATGTAAAACTCGTGGCCGTACGAAACGTTTAGGAAAAAGATGCGACCTCTAAAAATGAAAGTGGCAGCTTGGGTCAACTTATGGTGGCCGTCGATTTTAAAGGAATCGAACCTCGCAGCCGCGAGGTCGATGACAGAACATAAGCTTTGGTCAGTTCGAAAAACTTCATTCGCGCGAACCTTAGAAGCTTATTCTTCTCCATTCTCTCTTACTCTTTGAACTCTCTCTTCTCTCGTCTCCCTCAGTTCCTCGCTTACGCAACCATGTTTATGCTCTCGTGTATCTCGGCGGTGTTCCTGGCCATGGTTAGAGGTAGTTTTGGGTTTGTGGGTGAGAAGGTTGGCACCGGTGGTGGAGGTGGCATTGTTGGAAGCGGTGGAGCCGGTGGAGGTGGCGTAAGCGGTGGTGGTGACGGTGGGGCTGTGGGTGGAGGTGCGGCTGCGGGTAATGGTGGTGACGGGGACGAGCCATAAGACGGAGGAGGCGTTCCTAGGATGCTGGAGCTTTTCGATCCCAAGACTTACTACTTAGTTAACCACCGGTTGCGGAGGCCAGCCATGAAGGGGTTCATTATCCCTGACGTGGTTGCAGAGCACGAGACTCTCCTTCGGCATCGCGAGGCCCATCTCTCGTTTATGAATCTTGAGGTAAGCCAAAATTTTGAATTCTTTACTTATTTCATTGATTGAAAGTTTATTTGAGGGTTGATCCTTGATTACTTTGAATGTTCAAACTTTGCTTGATATTGAATTTGAATTGAACTTAATTTGAATATTGAATTGTATCATACATTTGAATTGAATTAGATCAGATTGGAGTTTGGGATTGAAATTGAATTGGAGTTGAATCAAAATTTTGATTTGGGATTTGGATTGAAACACGAACTTAATTAGGTTAGACCTTAACTTGGATTGAATGAATCTTAATTTTCATTAAAGTGAACCTCGTACTCAAATGTCATAAACCTTGGCTCTTGGATGGGGCATATCTTGGACCTTGGATGAAAATAAGTTTTAAATCTTGGATTAAAATGGAACTTTTGAACTTGGATGGAAATAAACTTTTGATTAAATGAACCTTTGAACTTGGGTTGAACAAACTGGGAATTTTAGACAAGACGAAACTTAGATTCGAAGAAAATGGATTTTGAAATTGAATTGAGGGTGGATTCAAACCTCAGGCTTGGATTGGGTTGGATTTGCAATGGAAGTTGGTTTGGAGTTAGATCACATTTTGGGAGTGGGGCTCATTTATATTGAGTTTGAAAATGAATCTAAGAAAACGTTAGTTGAATAGAAACCATGCTGAAACGAGGCTTTGGGATGTGTTTGAACAGGTCTTAGAGACGAGGTTGTTTTGAGAGATCGGAATTGAGGGTTTGGATGGCTTAAGTTTTGACTCATATTGAATTTTGAAACTAGGTTTGGGCGGAGTTGAATTTTGGATTGAACTTTTGATTCGAGTTTTATACAAATTGAACTTGATTTTCATTTGACTTTAAAATGGGAAAAAATTTGGAAATTTGAAATCTATATGAGACTTGGGCTGCGTAGATCGGTTTCGAGACTTATTTGATGTTGTTTTGATTATCGTCAGTTTATTTCAGTTATCTTGTTGCACATTTCATTTATCGTTCCTGTTATCATTTTTCGTTTGTTGATTCGTTTGTCTTATTTTTGTTTCAGGCGATGTCATGTATCTTGGGCTTCAGCAGTTCCTTTGATGTACTGGAATGATATATAGCCCTTCCTCCTCACTGCCAAGAGATAGTCGATGGAGCGGGGTTCAGGAGTTTTGTCAAGGCGCTGGAGAGAACCAGAAATGATCGGGTCACTCTCACAGCTTTGACCGAGAGGTGGTGGGACAGAATGGTACCTTTGAACAGGGGGGAGCCACCTTGGCTACCCTTTACGGGTACATCAGTGCTACCACCAGAACCTCTGATTTGAGCGTAGACGGGTACTGGCGTATTTAGGAGGTATGTTTTCTTTCTCTTCTTTGCTTTTTATTTCCCATTTCCATACCTGCATATCTACTTCAACTGTACTGACACTTCTCTTGATTTTCTATAGCTCTAGGCCTACGAATTCTTGGACATGCGCCAGCCAGTGAACCCTTGTGATGACCCCTTGTGATCCCCTGGGCACTTCGACGGGCCAGACGGTATCAGGGCACAAAGCTAGGCGAGATAGATATAGATGATGACCACCTATTTCTAGATACTCTCACTCCCGACTGGGTATGTCCCCGTGTTCATGCCCAGTTCCTATTTCTTCATTTTCTGCACATATAGCTTGCTAACAGGTTTCCTTGCTTTTCAGGTCTGCTGAGATATCTAGGTTGGCATAGAGGAGCGAGCTAGAGCTGATCTGATGTAAAGGCGAGAGGTTGCCCAGACTCGTGCCTTGCTAGAGGGACCATTCTGCAGAGAGTGGTACCTTGGTAAGCGTATCATCCGGCAGTACTTGGGGTATGACCATTTTTGTATCCCGAGGACGCCTTCGGCCAGCATGCGACAGACCGACTCCCTCCATACGGTTGAGATTACCTATGCCATGACGGGTATCGAAGCTGCTACGCTGATCGAGGGTGAGGATTGTGATTATACGGTCTTTGCCCGAGAGAGGCTTATGCCCGCCATGGGGGCTCGCGCTACTGTGCGGGGTCCTCCTCTTGCTACCCCAGGTTCTATCCATCCTGAGCTGCCCTGGATGGTGGATACCTTTGTGGACGATAATCTTCATCAGATCCAGATCCCCGAGCTGGCGACTCATGAGATTCTTCTTCCACCTAGCATAGAGTAGGTACGTTATCCTTCCTTTCCTTTCCTACTTTCTATACTGCTCTCCATGCCTTCTATATTGCTTCTCATACCTGGCTATACTGACTCCCATATCTGGCTATACTGATGTGGTCCTTTTCCTTGACAGATGTGTCGAGAGTCGTGCGATCAATGTATCCACCTCATCTCTGGCATGAGGGTGCTAGTCTGTCATTGCGATGTTGCCTTCCGATCTTAGGGCATGGAGCCTCCTACTCCCCGGGGTGCCCTGCTACGGTATGTTCCTCACTTTGCTTTGTTATGTCTATTTGTACTTTTCATTTCGTGCTATCCATATATACTGTTCTCTAATGTTGTTCTCTCTTTTTTAGCGTGACCGAGGCAGAGGGCCGAGGACTCATGATAGTCGTATGGAGCTTACCGCACCAGTTGCACCTCCTGCATAGGTCTCTGCTTCCACTTCTGCTGCTGCTTCTTCGTTTAGGGCTGCGACTCCTAGTGCTCCATTAATTATTGCCATCTTGGGAAAGGGGGACGAGGAGACTGTGTCGTTGCCCGAGGAGTCATCCTAGGGAGATTATGTGGTCTAGAGGAAGAGGACCCGGCGAGAGTGAACGACCTGCTGCCATCTGCTAATTTACTTTCCTGTTTTCTTCTCATTATTCATGGAGACCTGCATGCCTATTCTTCCTTGGGCTTGCACGCCCATTGATACATTTCGATACTTTATTATGTTATACTGATACACTGCTCTTAGTACACTACTCTGACACACACTGATACACTGTTCCCGATACACTGCACAGATATACTTGTTTTACAATGGATGGGATCTTCATGCCTCTATTTTCTTTCAGCCTGTGTGCTTCGACACTTATACCACATACACACACTACTTATTTCTTATGATGGATAGGACCTTCGTGCCCCATTTCTTTCACATTTTGATTATCATGAATGCTTTATCATTCTTTCAATTATAACATGAAAATCATTTTTGAATGCTTAAACCTTGATTATGCATGATGTATGACTTATGAGTTGAAAACTTGTTATATAAACTATCTTTTCTTGTTGCGAGTTGTTTATGAGTCGTTGATGACGATTTGAGGCACGTTAACAAAATGGGGGTAGACTGTCAAAATTTCTACACAAAAAGGTCGTGGCCGTGAGAAATGAATTCGCGGCCGCGGATTTTGAATGTGGCGGCCTAAACTTATGTAGAGGTAAGTTCGCAGCATGCACTTTGGGATATCATGGCCATGTGTTTTAAGGAGCAAAGTTGGCGGCCATGAGTTGTGAAGATGACAGCCGTGAGAAAAAAAGATAACGATAGTGACAAAAGTTTTTGGTGCAAAACTTAGGGCAGATTCTAGGGTTCCCTCCATTTCTGGTCCTATAAAATGGGGCAACTGGTCTAGACCCCAGTGTTCTAGATATTCTGTATATTCTCAACTATGACCTAGATGCAATGTTGTCCTTGCGAAGCATAAGGGTCAACTGGTATCTTTTGCGAGGAGCAGCCTAACTGTGGGACCCTGATGTACATGTGTTCTACATTGGGAGCGAGGAGTAATGCTCAACGGTAGAGGATTTCTCCTCCCTTCTTGAGATTTTGACCCGAGAGGAAGTCATAGTTCCCACTTCATTCTCGAGTCCCAGGGACAGATTGATGCAGCTCTACGGCTATTCTAGGTGTGAGGCTTCTCTCATTACCCATGACGAATTCCTTGATGTGGCACGGATTATGGATTGCTTCAATCCACTGAGATCCCTTGGTGACTTCTCTTTTTAGCTTTAGCGTCACTACGCCCTTTGCATTTGTCTTCTGGTTCGTTTCCTCTTGGGACCATCGGGCGGGTGGGCTATCTCTTCTTTGGTTGACGTGGCTCATTAGATCCACAAGGGTTGGGATCCTGTCCCATTAGTCCTTGCCGAGACGCTCCTTGGGCTTGATGTAGTCCATACTGAGGGTGTGCCTATCTTCGTTGGTAGTGCTCTCCTTTTGCAAGTAGTCACTCAACTCTCCACTTGCTTTACTTTTCTCGGGTTTTTCCACTCAGCTCTTCTTTTTTCATTTTTCTCTCTATTTTTCCACTAAACTCTCCTTTTACTTCTCTCGAGTTTTTTCACTCAGCTCTCCTTTTTCTTTGTTTTTCTCAAGTTTGGTTGATGAAGAAGGTGAACTTGCTAGAAAAGCCTGTGTCTGACAGCTACAGTGTGAGGTCCTTCATTCAGCGTTAGGTTTATCGCCTCTATTCCCATGACGCTGCTTGAAAGGGTTATTTGAGTTCTTTGACCGGCGAGAACATCTCCTCACTATGCCCCTGGCTGAATATATCTCTTATGACTACTGCCATTGTGGGTCACTCGAGGTTTTGTTGGTTGGCTTGAAGCTGGCTACTTTCAACCACTCGTTTCGCATTCTCTGTCAGTTCGGACGTACTCAGATTAGGCCTGAGGCTACCGTGATCCATCTGTATTGTTTTACGCATCGACCCCCTTTCTTGGGTCAATATCAGTGAGCTTGGTCATATCGACTGAGGATGCCGGTCGGTAGAGGGTTTAATAGCAGACTTTCTGAGGATTGTAAGGCTTGGCTTGGGATAGAGATAGAGTGCAAGGTAGGATAGTGAGGAGACGTAAAGAGAAGGAAGACTTGACTTTATTTCGCTACATCTCGATATCTCATTTGTTTCCCTTTTTTAGTTTCTTAGGATGAGGACTTACGGGCCTCTTTTGTTTTTGAAAACTGTATTTGGTAAAACTCGTTAATGAAAGTTTCTCCACTTCTAGTTCGTAGTGATTTTTGAAACTGTTCTTTAGATTTTTGTTTTTGCAATGTAATAATTTTATTAGAAAAACTTAAAACAAGCTTTTGTATTGATCCTACTACTTGAAACATGGTTACAAAGGGAGAGTTTCATACAAAGGTTTGGACTGAACTTCTGACAGAAGCTACCTACGTATCTCGTAGAAGGGAATTAGGCTATAACGTAGTTCGAGACTTAGGTTACTCATAGGTATTGTCATTCTTCATTTGCGGGTTTCTTTTTAGGGATAGAATCTTTTGAGTTGGTCTGAGTTGATGAGCGTAGAGAAAACATTCCTGTCCAGATCCATAATAATAGCAATGCCTCCTTACATCAGAGTTTTGATAAGGTAGGGTCTGGCCCAATTAGATTTAAACTTGCCCCTGGGGTCAAAGACTGGGGCTCTGATCTCTTTGAGGACTAGGTCGCTTTCTTTCAAGTTCCGGGACTTAACCTTCTAGTTAAATGCCCAAGCTATCCTTCTCTAATACGCTTGAAAGTGAAATAGCTTTCTGAGCTTCCTTTCGTCAAACAACAGCATTTCTTCAAGTCTGCCCCCTGCCACTCCGACTCAAGAATACTGCTTTCCGCAATTATCCTTAAAAACAAGATCTCCAACTCTATGGGTAGAATTGCTTCCATCCCATAAACCACCTCATACGGTGTAGCTCCGGTAGAGGTTCTGATTGATGTCCGGTAATAAAGATCTAATAGTGCATATTTTTACATATTAACATTGGCTTTATTCCACTCTTTTATTAATAATTTTTGCTTATATAATTAATTTTGTACTAGTACTTATTTTTCTATTGCAGGAATTGAATTAGAGATTTAAAGGTAACGTTTGGGTTCCCAGAGCGTATTTAAAAAGTATTGGACTTCAACATGTGAAATGACTTCGAAAAGAGGAGAAAAGCCCAAAATTTGATTATAAGGACATGGACCCAACTTAGGCTAGCCCCGAAGGCCATTATTTTAGCGTTTGAAATGATATAGCCCATGTAATTTTGGCCATCATTTAATATTCCAAATTTTATCATTTTTTTAGAAAATGATAATGTTTTAGGAGGCTAAGGTTTTAAGAGGATAAGATCTTATTTGAAAATAATCTCTAAGGTTATCCTCTATTATATATAGGATAGGAGATCTTGGATTGGAAGCTGTCATTTTTATCTATTCATCTCCATCTTCTTCTCTAGAATCCCTAATTCGTTTTCTTCTCTATGGATTTCTAAGCTTCTTGCTAAGGTTAAAGGAGGAATCCTAATAGATTCGTTATATTTATTTTATTAATTCAAGAATAGTTTTCATCGTAAGGTTAGTTTGATTAATTAATTGGATTATTTTGTTTAAAAGGTTTTTCTTCCGTAAAATATATTATTCTATTGTTGACTCCGAACACAATAAAGCTTTGGCTTCCCTGCGAATTAAATAACTTAGATTTTTATTGTTCAAATCGGTCAATCAAATTAATTTCTCTTCAAAATGATATTTTTATAAAATAATCATTTTTATCTTCCGATTAAGAACACCTTTTGTGTAGTTCTTGATTGAGTTATACAAATTGAATCAATAAAATAATATATTGAAAATATTGGCAGTAAATCCTTGATGCCTTAGTAGCTATCTTCTCTATTATCACATTAATTTTTTTTTATTCAATTAAAGTTCTCAAACCCAATCAAGTTTTCCAATCAATTATTTTATTTTATTTTTTGATTGGTTTGTGCTTTGGAATACACCAATCTTTGTGGTTTGACCTCAGATTCATCGAGATATATTACTTCGTGATATCCTGCACTTGGGATTGCATCAATAAAGTCGTAGCAAGTTTTTGGTGCCGTTGTAGGGGATTGCAGCGTTATTCGAAAGCACCGGGCTATTTTGTGGAGTTTCTAGTGGTGATCTCTCGCAACTTTGGTAAACTCATTCTATTTTCTTTATTTTAGTTTTTATTATTTTCAGGTGTTAGTTTTCTTTTTCCAAAGTGTATGTGGTCTTGGTATTGTGATTATATTGGGCGATTGGTGAGTATTGATCCTGATACTAAATTGGATTTTTTGAACTCTCTCACACTAGTGTCATAATTGACGAGAATTTGAATGGGAATAGTGAAAATAATAATACAGAAAATCCAATTCAAGTGACCCAACATGTTCGAACCTTGCGTGATTATTTGCAACCTGCTAGGAGTAGTGCTCCTTCATGTATTATTTTTTCTCTTAATGCAAATAATTTTAATTTTAAACCGAATATGATTGCATTGATTCCTAAGTTCAATGGTCTCGAATTTGAAAATCTTTACTTGTACATTAAAGAATTTGAGGTGTGTGCTACATTTTTAGAGCAAAATTGTAATGAGGAGACCATTAGACTAAAATTGTTTCCTTTTTCTCTTAAAGATAAGGCAAAAACACAGCGGAACTCTTTGAGACCTAAATCAATAACCACTTGGCAAGAGATGCAAACAAATATTTTAAAGAAGTTTTTTTTCAATACATAGAGCAAATTCTTTCAAGAGGCAAATTATGATTTTTTCTCAAAAAGAAAATGAGACTTTTTATCAGTGTTAGAAATGTTTCAAAGATTTATTAAACTCTTGTCCACATTATGGCTATGAATCTTGGCGTGTTACTTGTTTTTTCTACGAAAGCTTAACTCCTCAAATGCGCCAATTTGTAGAGATGATGTGTAATGGTGAATTTTTAATTAAAGATACCGAAGAGGCTTTTGAGTATTTTAACTTATTAAGAGAAAATGTCCAATCTTGGGACACTACAGATCCTTCTGGGAATTTAAGTAAAATCAAGTTATCTTCCAGTGTTTCTAATGGTGGTAAATACCAACTCAAAGAAAAATATGATTCGAGTGCAAGATTAGCAATTTTGACTAGAAGATTAGAGGCTATGGAACTAAAGAAAGTCAATGAAGCCACAACTATGACAAAACATATTTGTGAAATTTGTGAGACCATGGGACACCCGACACATGAGTGTCCAACTATTTCTGCTTTCAAAGAGGTGTTGCATGATCAAACAAATGCCATAAATACTTTTAAGAAGCCTAATATGTCCCCTTATTCTGAGACTTATAATCCAGGATAGAGGAATCATCCAAATTTTAGTTGGAGGAATGACAATAGTGCACAACTTTCACATCCTCAAGGCCCTTCTAATTTTGTTACCTGTACTCCCCCTCTCAAGAAGAGCCTTGAGGATACATTGCAACAATTCATGCAGGGTCAAACAGCAATAAATGCCCGAACTTCTCAAGCCATTAATGACATTAAGAGCACTCTCACCAAATTAACTTCTAAATTGAGCATTCAAGTAAAAGGAAAATTTCCTGCTTAATCGTAACCCAACCCCTAGGGCCAATTTGTTGTGAGTGATTCTTCTTCGTCTGATGTGTAGGTTGAACAAGTCAAGTAAGTCACTACCCTACATAGTGGAAAAGTTATTGACAAAAATATTCCAATGAAGGCCACAAAGCCTAAGGATGTTTTCAAATCGAAGAGTAGTGATGAAATTGACAAGTCTAAACCAAGTCAAGAAGTGTAATGTCCTATCCCTGCGCCTTTTCCTCAAAGATTGCAGCCTATTTAGAAAGAAAATCAATATACTAAAATCTTCGAAAGTTTCAAGCAAGTTAAAATCAATATCCCCTTGTTGTAAGCAATAAAACAAATACCATCTTATTTTAAATTTTTGAAAGACTTATGTACAGTTAAGCGAAAGCTTAATGTACAGAAGAAGACATTTTTAACTGAACAATTGAGTGCAATGATTCAACAAAATTCTCCACCAAAGTATAAAGATCCAGATTGTCCCACCATTTCATGTGTGATTGGAGATCATATGATAGAGCGAGCTTTGCTTGACCTTGGGGCTAGCGTGAATCTTTTACCTTATTCGGTTTATGAGCAGTTAGGTCTAGGAGAGCTTAAGCCGACTTATATTACACTTCAGCTTGCAGACCGATCTGTGAAAATACCGAGGGGGAAAGTGGAAGATGTGTTGGTCCAAGTGGATAAATTTTACTTTCCTGTAGATTTTATTGTTTTGGACACAAAACCTATTTTTCACTCCCACACTCAGATTCTAGTCATTCTAGGTCAACCATTCCTAGCCACTTCTAATGCTTTGATTAATTGTAGGAATGGGGTGATGAAATTGTCCTTTGTTAATATGACTTTGGAATTAAATATTTTTAATATTTGCGAACAACCAAGGGATAATGATGATGAGACTGGGGAAGTAAACATGGTGGATATAATTGTTCAAGATCAGTTTAATGCCACATATTTTTTAAAACCTCTTGCGGCTTGCTTGAATAATTTCAATGATTTTGATAAAGTATCATAAATTGCATATCTTTATTCTCTGTTGGAATCTTTGTAGGGAACAGAGACGAAAAAATGGAAACCCAAGTTTGAAGAATTGCCACCGAGTGTTATTAAGCTTTTGCCTTCAAGTGAACAAGTGCCCCAACTTGACATAAAGCCTTTGCCTAATGATTTGAAGTATGCATTTCTGAAATCTAATAACGCATATCCAGTGGTAATATCTTCTAAACTTGACTCTTTATAGGAGGGTAAATTGCTTGATGTTTTGAGACAACATAAGGGTGCTATAGAGTGGACAATTGTAAACATTAAGGGAAATAATCTCTTGGTGTGCAGTCATAGAATTTATCTAGAGGAAAATGCTAGCCCTTCAAGGGAGATACAACGTAGGTTAAATCCTACAATGAGAGATGTTGTGAGGGCTGAGGTTCTTAAGCTATTGGATGTGCGAATTATATATCCCATTGCCAATAGTAAGTGGGTAAGTACTACACAAGTAATACCCAAGAAATTGAGCATTACTGCAGTAAAAAATGAGAATAATGAATTAATTCCAACACGAGTAGTGACGGGTTGGCGCATATGCATTGACTACGGAAAATTAAATTTGGTGACTAGGAAATATCATTTTCCTCTCCCTTTTTTGGACCAAATCTTGAAAGGGTATCTAGACATGCATTCTATTGTTTCCTAGATGGGTACTCAGGATATTACCAAATAAAGATTTATTTAGAGGATCAAGAAAACCACTTTTGCATGTCCCTTTGGCACCTTTGCTTTTCGAAGAATGCCATTTGGATTATGTAATGCTCCAGCCACCTTTCAATGATACATGCTTAGTATTTTTGGTGATATGGTGGAGTAATATCTAGAGGTTTTTGTGGATGACTTTTTTGTATTTGGTGCTTCTTTTAATGATTATTTATCTAATTTACAAAAAGTGGTCAGGTGTGAGAAGAAAAATCTTGTGTTAAATTGGGAGAAATGTTAATTTATGGTTAATTCTGGGATTGTTCTTGTGCACATTATTTTTTTGAAGGGAATTGAGATAGATAAGTCTGAAATTGAGTAGATTTCAAATCTTCCCATTCCTAAAACTATTAAGGATATTAGATCTTTCTTAGGGCATGCAGGTTTTTACATGAGATTTATAAAAGATTTTAGTACTATATCTAGACCATTGTGTAACTTCTTGCTAAAATATGCTCCCTTTGAATGGATTAATGAATGTCAAAAGGCATTTGAAATGTTAAAAATTATGCTGACTTTTGCACCCATCATGAGGTCACCCAATTGGATTTTATCATTTGAAATTATATGTGATACTAGTGATTATGCAATCGGGGCTGTTTTAGGGCAACGTAAGGATAAAAAGTCTTATGTCATTTACTATGCTAGTAAAACCATAAATAGTGCTCAAATGAACTATTCTACAATTGATAAAGAATTGATAGGTGTAGTATTTGCTCTCGAAAAATTTCGTGCCTATTTGGTTGGATTGCCTATTGTTGTATTTACTGACCATGTAGCTTTGAAATATCTTCTTGCCAAGAAGGATGCTAAGTCACGCTTGATTCGGTGGATTCTTCTTCTCCAGGAATTTAACATCACCATTAAGGATAAGAAGGGAGTACAAAACATTGTGGTGGATCATTTGTCGCGACTTGTGTTTGACAATTCTGTAGAAACAATGACAATTAGGGACACTATCCCTAATGAGCACTTGTTTTCTATTTCTAAATTACCTTGGTATGCTGATATTGTCAATTTCCTTGTTATAAGAAAAATTCCAAATCATTAGAGTGCACAAGATAAGAAAAAATTGCTGGTTGAGGTAAGAAATTTCTTTTGGGATGATCCATACTTGTTTAAATATTGTCCAGATCAGCTTATAAGGGGATGTGTCACTGATGATAATATACAAAGTGTGATATCCTTTTGCCATTCTGAAGCATGTGGTTGCCATTTTTCTTCAAAGAAAACCGCTGCAAAAATTTTGCAGTGTGAATTTTATTGGCCAAACCTTTTTAAAGACACTCATCACTTTTGCAAGTCATGTGGGCGTTAACAAAAGTTAGAAGGAATAACCCGTAGAAATATGATGCCTTTAAACCCAATTTTAGTTATTGAAATTTTTTATTGTTGGGGCAATGATTTCATGGGACCTTTTCCTCTATCATTTGGATATTTATACATTTTAGTTGTCGTTGATTATTTGTCCAAATGGGTCAAGGCTATTCCTTGTGAAAAGAATGACCATAAAATAGTTTTGAAATTTTTAAAAGAAAATATTTTTTCAAGATTTAGAATACCTTGAGTTATTATAAGTGATGGAGGTATGCATTTTTGCAATCAACATTTTGAACCGTTGATGAAAAAATATTTTGTCACTCTCAAAGTTGCAACTGCCTATCACCCACAGACAAGTGGACAAGTTGAGCTTACTAATCGGAAGATAAAACATATTTTGAAAAAAAAACGGTAAACCCGAATCACAAAGATTAGTCTTTGAAACTAACTGATGCACTTTGGGCATACCGTGCATCTTATAAAACCCGAATTGGCATGTCACCATATAGACTTGTGTATGACAAAGCTTGTCATTTTTTGGTAGAATTGGAATATAAGGCATACTAGGCAATTAAGATGTTTAATTTCAGCTTAGACAAGGCAAGCAAATTAAGAAAGTTGCAAATTGATGAATTGGAGAAAATTCGGCGAGATGCTTATGAAAATTCTAAAATTTATAAGGAATTGATGAAAGTGTTCCATGATAAACAAGTTCTCAAAAATACTTTTGAACCTTCTCAAAAAGTTCTCTTATATAATTCTAGATTGCACTTATTTCCCAGTAAATTGAGATCTAGATGGATGGGACCCTTTATTGTTAAAACGATTTTTTCTCATGGAGCTGTTGAGATTGAGAACCCTAAGAATGGTAATATTTTTAAAGTAAATGGTTAACGTCGCAAGCTATTCTTAGAGAACAATTTTCAAGAAGAGGAGTCCATTGTATTGGAGGATCCAGTTTATCTAGATTCTTAAAAAAAACCAAAAAAATAGTGATAGGAGTAGTTGGTAGCTTTTATTCTTATATTGTTTGTCCTTCTTTCTAACTAATTGCAGGCTATCAGCGTATAACATTGTTCTTCAATTGAGGTAATTCAAAAATTCCTTACACTTACTTCTTGGATACATTGAGGGCAATACATTGAGGGCAACGCATTATTTAGGTTGGGGGGAGAAAGTGTTCAAAAAGAAAAAAAAAAAAAAGAAAAAAACTTCTCCACGATGTCGATTTTTTTTCCTGGTTCTATGTTGTTAGTGATTGAGTTTAGTTGTGATTTTAGTTATCTTAGCCTAAGAATAATGTTAGAGAGAATTTTGCTAGCTTCTTATAAAGTGTTCCATGTGTTCATGTTTAAAATTCTTGCACGTCACTTTAACCACATGAATTTTTTTCTTGGTTGAGGAGTGAACATGACATGAAAATCTGAATGAAAATTTATGGAGACTAATAACCCATGTGAGTTCTTGAGCCATTATTTTGTTTGAGGGTTATCATAATTTTTCTTAAATTTTATTTGGAAGCTCATTAATTTGTTGAATATTCTCATTATTTATTTGTTTTGGTTAAATACTGATAATACAATACATTGTTATCGCATTATTATTCTTTTGATATCAGGAAAATTGAAGAATCATACCAACTCCTAAGAAATTATTTTAGGACTTCTTTGTTTTATTTGAACCTTGTATTTTTTTTTCTATTAATCCCTAGGAACCAATTTGAGTATTTAATTTAGCTTTTCTTTCGTAAACCTTCCACCCAAGTTGTTCTGAGATATGTTGGGAGTATATTGAATAAAGGACATGTGACTTGAAAATGACAAGAAAAAAAAGTTGTTGAAAAAAAAAATAAGACAAAAGAAAAAAAAAGAATAAAAAATGAAGATATTTGAAAAAAAAAATAGAAGTAAGCAAGGTATGTGAAAAAATAAAGAAAGAAAAAAGGAAAAAAAAAAGGTTGAGAAAGGTTGGAAAAAAATGGTGGTGACCTGTATATAATAATGTCTTTAATACATTATTTTTATTCCAATTATTCTTAGACACCTAATTGTAACTTTATTTTTACATTTTTTATTTCCTTTTTTTATTCTGACCTTACATTACAACCTAGTTAAAGTCCTATTTGATCTTGGGGTTGGTATGGTTTGGATATGGAAATGATTGATGGGGTGAGAGTGTGATCTCCTAAAAATTCTTAGTATCTAGCATACCTTCCATGAGAATAGTTGTTCTTTTTTATCAACGTCTTTCAATAATAATTTATGCGAGAAATTTTGCATTTGATTAATATACTTCGACTCACATGTATATTGAGCGTACATATATCTGCACCCATTTCAGAGTGATTTATTTGTTAAGTGCATTATCTAGTGAGTCTTGAGTCGAAGCATATTTCTGATAGAAATTCAATGTCACGCCCCAACATCAGGGTCACGCGAAAACCCACCCAAAAGACAGTTTGAGAAAATAAAATTTGCCGTTAAAAAGCCCTCAACTCAAAAATATACATCATTTGAATAAAAATCCCCACAGTTCAACTCTCATAAATTGAAAATATGCATCTCATACATGAATAAGCATATCGCCCAAAGGCGTACAAAATCGGCCATCACTGGCATTACATGTAAAAGTACATGTACAAAAACAAGAAAAACTATAGTAAGTCTTCCATCACCTCTGCAACTAGGTCAACTCCTCATGCTCACCTGAAAAGGTTTTATAGCAAAATTTTATACCGTGAGCTGAAGCCCAATAGAACATAGACAATAAAATTATAAAGCAGACTATACAATTACACACACACGGGCTCAACCACAGGAGCCAAAAAGGTTTTTCTTCCAAAACCACAAGTTTGCATCAGACTACCACGAGTCTCAAAAAGGTTTTATCTCATAAAATTCCACGTTTTCTATCTTTCAAACTATGCATATCATCCTAATAGATATCAAGCCACAGTTAAGGGAAGCGGTAAATAAACAATATAGTCCACTCAGGTCACACAACCGAGGAGAAAAGATGTAAATAAAATCCTATGTACCGACTCTGCTGTACAGACAAAGGTAACACCTATAAACTCCTGCCCATTACCCTAGTCCTGAACAACTTAAGGCCTGCTACATAATGACAAGTTTTATATGGAGTTACAACAACAACACCATTCATGGAGGTAACCGACTTCTTTACGGATTTCCGTGACCGATGGGAAAGCACCCAAACCACGCACTTGCTTCTTTATGGATTGCCACGATCGATGGACGAAGCATAACCAAACCACGTTTACGGGGATTAACGCGAGGGACCATAGCGAACCCACTCTGCACACATTTTTGGACTTCCACCAAGGAGCAATAGAAGCCCAACTCAAATCACAAACTGTCATGGTACATCTATGAAAACATCTCAAACCCCACCATAACTCAACGAAACCCACAAAACAGTTTATACCTCAGATGTATAAAAAGAGATCCAAACCATCAATATGGAGATCTAAAACTATTTCCAACCAACCGTTTAATATTTGAGACTCAACCCCGCGGGTTAGCTCCAAACCTCCAAAAGATGTTTTTCATCATTTTCACAAAACACCTCGTTTTCAAATCTCCTTTTGAAAACTACGGATACCACGTACCCGAAACATGTATACAACCAAGAAAAAGCGTAAAAACTCACTTTTATCCAAAACCAAGGTTTACACATGAAAATCACATTTGATGTATTTTCTACCTGGTGAAAACACGTATAATTACATATATCACCCTTATACGGTAGTAGGGTCTAGAATCCTACCTTAGAGAGTCAGGAACTTGACGTCTCAAAATTTAATAGCGTCAGAACGAGAATCTGACCGGATGGATGCAAAGCCCTCGGCCCCGATAGCAAGGATCCACAAAGGATCGAACACAAAACCAAGCCCCAGACCCTCAAAGCCAGAGAAAAGGTAGAGAAAAGGGGTTTCTTAGCTTGGAAGAAAGAGAATATCAAAATATCTTAGCCCCTAGGATATTTATAATCGCAGCAAAAAGGCACTGTTCAGTCGATTGAACCCCTGAGTTCAGTCGACTGAACCCAGAAAAACCAATCCAGTCGACCGAACCAACCCCTCTAGTCGACAGAACTCAAGACCAGAAGCGCACTGGAATTTGCTACGATTTTTCAGCACAAAAACCAACCCAACAAGCCTAAACAAGCCTCTACTAAACCCCAGAAAGCGTGTAACACATTTATACATGTTGTTCTACAACTGTAAAGCATAAAACATGCATCGATGCTATTCATATACTGAAAAAAACACATCATATATATAAATAACCTAAAAGATAAGGCTCAAGCTCTCACAACTCTCCCCCCTTAAGAAATTTTGCCCCCAAAATTAGCAACAAGGTCACGAGGTAAACAGGCTGGGTATCTAGCACGCATTCCAAACTCGAGCTCCCATGTCGCTTCCTCAACCCTGTGATAAAGCCATAGGACCTTGACATAAAAATTTGTTCTGCCCTGCAACACCTGCTCCTTTGTATCAAGAATCCTCACTGGACGCTCCTCATAGGTGGCATCCTCATCAACCCGTACCTCAGCCCAATCTAACACATGCGAAGGATTAGGCTCGTACCTCCGAAGCATAGAAACGTGGAACATGTTATGCACAGATGCTAACTGAGGTGGCAAAGCCAAACGAT
>JAUMHN010108273.1:0-22344 GCA_032360265.1 Heliamphora ciliata
AAAATAATACATTATACATGTATATAGATCCATCCATCAACATGGAGATCAAACAAAATATTTTCAAAATATTTTTTCCCGTTTTCAACAAAACGTTTCAAAATCTGAGATCAACCCCAAAGGCAAGTTTCAAACCTCCAAAACATCTAGTTTTGAGATTTTTCACAAAATTACTACTTTCCAACAAAATCTACCATTTTCAAGAAAACTCTTTGAAAACCATACTACCGCATGTCATACAGTACTATAAGGCAAGAAAAGCTAACAACATGCATTCTATCAGAAAAACAAGACTTGAACAAAAAATATGACATTTAATGCATTTTTTACTCGGTAAAAACGCATATAATTACATATAATACCCTCATAACAGCAATAAGTCTAGAATCCTACCTCGTTGGGTCAAAACTCGACGTCTCGAAAATTAAACCTCGACGAAACAGAAATCTGACCAGATATATACGAAGCCCTCGGCACCAACATCGAGGATCCACAGTCTCATCGCTGAAAATGGAGCCTCGGGCCTCTCAAAATCTAGAGAGAAGGCAGAGAGAACCGAAACTTAGCTTAGAAGAAAGCTTTTTCCAAAATATCTCTAAGCCTGATATTTATAGAAAAACACCAAAATCCACCAAAAACCTCAGTTCAGTCGACTAAACCCCCACTTCAGTCGACTGAACAGCCTACTGGAAACACGCAAAATGCCCACCGCCACGGTTTAGTCAACCGAACTGGAAAAACTTGGTTCAGTCGACTGGGCCAACCCCTCCAGTCAACCGAACCTCAGGGAAGTGTGTTTTTCTGCGCTGAAACTGGTTTTCCAACTTTAAACCAAGCCAAACGTGCCTCTTTCGAACCCAAACAAGCCTTAACGGAACCCGAACACATGCCAAAGATGTATTTAAAACATTCCGGAGGTTCCGAGATAATTTGAACACTTAATCATTCTAAAATGAATCGGGTCGGGGTCTCACAACTCTCCCCCTCTTAGAGGAATTTCGTCCCCGAAATTCAACTCTGAAACTCAACTAATACCAATATCTATCCCGCAACCATCAACAATCTCATATGAAATCCCGGCAATAATGTACAGCAGCAAACTTGCCTCCGCAACTGAAACCCCAAAAATCATCGTCACAAAACTAATACACAATCGTCGTCGCACAAGGTAAGCACGCGCGTGAAGAATCAACCTTCATACAGACTGATCCCACAACAAGCTCCACTGACACCACCATCATCCAGGACGTAGCTAAGAAACAGAGGATCAAGATCCAGCTCACGTTGCCAAACCTCGAAACACAACTCTCGCTGAACTCAAACCACTCTGGCGAAAAACACATTACACAAGACCAATCCGCCACGAAACCTGGTCCTAAACACTCTCTATTCCAAAACTTAGAGACCACCACATTGTTCCCACTGTCACAAACTAGCTCAATCACATCTCACCATGCACACCAAGGACCATCTCCACAAGTCCAAACACACGACGTCAAGCCCTGACATCAGTCACATGAAACCGCATGCTCCACGCACAAAACTCCACTCGCGTGTTGACTATCATCAAACGACCACTAACTTTGATACCACATCATCACCTTATCGATGCCAACATCCCATTGCTGAGCTGTCATGATACCGATCTACGAGCAACAACACAACCACATGACTCCAGGGAGAAGCTCACCTACTCATCTGGACATCAAGAACACATCTCAGCAAACCCTCACACCGTCATTCCCAATCTGATCTTTCATCACAAACTACTATTCTCACTCAGGAGGAACATCAGGTGGTACACTGTTGTCCTAGACAAGGTCCCACACAACCGAAAATCAATTCGGCATCACAGCCACAAGGCACTTAACTCCAGCGAGTCGCTCGACCAAGCACATCACGTAGACAGAACATCTCATAGGTATTCAACAACCCATATCAACCAAATCATAACTCTCGTGCATCAGCACGTCACTGCACATTACTGCACAACTCAACGTTTCGCCATCAGATCACTAATACCAAGGCTACGGACCAACCTCAGATTAAACACGATCTCCGTCGTCTGACACGTCAAACGTGATTCTCATAATCCGTCAAGGTGAACAGGTCGACTAACATCTAACATTAACTCCAACACATAACACATACACCAACCCCTTGAGTCCCTAGACTTGTCCGTCGGGTGACCAACCAAGACTTACATCTTACACTCAGCAATTTCCTCACATCCAGAACTCACACAGCCCTTCTGTTCCCAACCAAACAATCGCATTGGTCCGAAGGGGCCACGCCAACCAAGGCTTCTCCACCGACATACCCTCAGGATCATCGTCCACACAAACAACTGTTATGCCAAAGCACAACACTTACCATAGTCAGCAACCACTCCTGGACTCCAAGAACTCTAAACAGTTCCAAATCCTCAAACAGAACAAAAAGCCAGACTCACAAAAGTCTACCAGAGATCCACCATACACATATCATAGCCGCACTATTTTTGACAAAATTCCTGCTCTACCACGAGCTAGAAGTACAACCATACACACACAACGGTCGAGGATCCTCAATTGATCACTGCAAAAGAACTTTATGTCTCAACACCAACTCCCAAGCATTCCTGTCCATCAGCCGAACCTCACATGGATCACAATCCAATTGGTTCAACTATCTGCTAAAACCACGAAGGATTAGTCCAACCATCACCAAATCACAGCGGCACAACTTCCCGAGTCAGAACACGGTCACAAAATGGGTCACTACACGAGTCGCAACACGAGTCACAACACGAGTCATAACACGAGCCATAACACAAGTCATAACACGAGTTACAACGCAGGTCACAACACGAGTCACAACAAAAGTCACAACACGAGTCATAACATGAGTCACAACGCAGGTACCATTCCACTAAGATTTTACAGTCTCAGAACACAACCAAGAACCTGGCATCTCTATCCAACCGAGATGAAACAACTCACACCAGACAGTCGTCTACAAGACAATTGTCCACAAGAAAACTCTCTCTCCCCTTCCATCCAAAGGAAAGAAAAAAAAGGCCAACAAGAAACCATGACCCAACCTCCGCGTACTGGGAGTACTCCTCAACACTTAGCCTCTAAGAACTCTGCAAGTCCTACCTCGAGGCCGCATCGACTACAGGCGCACAACTGCTGTCAATTCTGATCACGAAACTCAAATCATCCGGTACACTAAGCTCTCAACGCGCAGGCCTCATTCACACACGTGAACACCATCCATCCGCATACCTGGTACATCACATACTATTGCGCCCAAAACCTCACCTCACAAGGTTGCGCTACACAATCTAACTCCTGCTAGGCAAACCACAATCACGTCACAGCCTCGTGCTCACTGTCCAAGGCACAACATGAACAAAGGTAACCCAATCCTGGAACCTCTCCTCCAGAGTTACTAATAACCCCGACAACCATGCAGACACCTTCTGCACCTTCGCTTTCAAGCACACATCGATCACCGGCATCGTACCCTATGATTTCTCACCTATCACCCCATGCCAGCCAAACCACACAATATACTACTGAACCTAATCACTCCACACTTTGTTCTCATGGGCAAACAACATACCCATCTCTGAACCTAAGGTGGAACACAAATAACTCCCAGACATTGCATACCCAGGATGCATCATCTTAGCACTAAACCAACCACATGAACCTCGCACGGTTCCCAAACGCGATCTCCTAATCACTAGAATATCGACCAAACCACTTAT
The DNA here is from genome assembly GCA_032360265.1 of Heliamphora ciliata. Taxonomy (NCBI): domain Eukaryota; kingdom Viridiplantae; phylum Streptophyta; class Magnoliopsida; order Ericales; family Sarraceniaceae; genus Heliamphora; species Heliamphora ciliata. The sequence continues at coordinate 3,758 of JAUMHN010108273.1, forward strand.
ATGCATTCCGGACAGCCATAACTCATGCTCTTCCCAGCATAACTGCAACTCATACTCATTCCCATATCTTAAGCTCACTTACTCGGAACTCAATTTTCAAACCTCAAAAGGTACGTAACGCCTAAGGTTATCAAACTACTCAGACTACTAACAACATCCTGCTGACTACCATCGATATCCTGACCACCAGAAAATATCTCCAGAACACACGTTCTGCTCTCACGACATACGTTCGGCCAAGGATCTCTACGCTCCCATCCACTATGTTCCCGTCTATACCCCATCCCGAGTACGCCGGTTAAGACATTACATGGCTCATGATGTATCTAATCCATCACACGGCCAGAACCACATATACCAAGATGCCGAAGGGATTATCACTATCCCTAATCCAATCACATCGACTAGTTTCCTAGGGTCTCCAACACCCCATCACCTTGACTCACAAGGTCAACCAAAATACAACTCCGACATCCACTAGCCTACTCTCAAGGGGAGCCAGCTACTATAACCAATCCACCAACTAGGCTCTATCTATACCTGAACAAACACTACTCGTACTAACACCTAACAGAAACAAGCTGAGGCCAACCTCGCACGGCTGAACCCAACTCACTAATAAGTTCCACAACATACCAAGCGATCAACGCTTAACCCGTAACCTTGTCTCTGCAACAATCACTGCAACCACTGCAACCACTGCAACCGAGTCGCACAACCAAGACCCAAACCACGGTCTCGTCGCCTCTAAGGGTGTATAGGTTATATAGAAAGAAAACATGAAACTCGACAACCTAAGGTCGATCTATCATGTTATTTCTACCACATACCACATAATCATACTAACACGTAACCACAACGATCATGTGGACACAACATCGATACCGAGGAGAACCAATAAGAATGACGCGTCACTTTGGGTAACCTACTCAGATTCCCTACTAAAAATCACGTCCATGAAACATGTATTTAACTTGGCTCCCAAGTCTATCAATCCAAACACAAGACAGGTCAATCCTAAGGTCCAACCTCCATACTCACATATACACAACATACTCCAAACACAAGCAACCAAGCACACACACATCCTCACAAGGTAGCACGCCCTCTTCTCACGATTCATAGGTATTCGAACCCAGAGCTCAGATACCAATTTGTCACGCACCAAAATCCAGAGTCACGTGAAAAGCCATCGTACAATCACCAACACCAGTTTTATGATAATATAGGTTTTCATACATTCAAATCCAACTGTTGAAATCAAAGGAAAACCCAGTATGCATCACTCATAAACAGTAAATATCCTGTATAGCATGCATAAGTATATCGCCTTATGGCGTACAAAACCTGCCTTCAGGAACAGGCATACCAACAGGAAAACTACTAAAAATCTTCCATCATCTGTCAACACGAGCACCACAAGATCTACTCGAGATCATCCTCCATGTCCTCACCTGAAAAAGGTTTTATACAGAAAATCCCACTCGTGAGCCGAAACCCAATAGAAATAGACGATAAAGCTGTAAAGAAGACAATATGTAATCATATAGTGGGAGCGAACTCAACCATAAAATCAAAAATAATTTTCCATCCATCAGACCATCACGAGTCTCAAAACGGTTTTATTTCATAAAACCCACATTTTTGTCCTCAAAACTATGCATATCATATAGTGGAAGCTAACTCAACTATAGAGCCAAAAGGTTTTACATCATAAAATCCCAAATTTTCCATCAGACTCCCAAAACAATTTTTCCTTCACAACCAAGCATTTAAACAATGCAAAACTACATTTTACAGTTGAAGAAAAATAGTAATCAAAATATTACTTTCGCACTCGAATCATGCACCGAGGAAAGATAAAAATAGTAAGCTGTAATAAAATAGTATGCTCTACTCAGGCCACACCGCCGACGAGAAGAGATAAAATAGTAATCAAAACATCGTTTCCCTCGCAAAATGTACCATCGCGGAATAGAAGAATAAGGATCTTATGTACGGACTCCATCACAAGGGGATAGAGGAAACAACTATAGACTCCTACCCATTACCTAGTCCTGAATTATTTAAGACCTACAAGTTAATGACAAGTTCTATACGGAGCACGACGTAAATGCTAACTTTACGGGCCCGATAACCCGAGGGAAAAGTGCACCCAAACCGACCTTCTTTACGGAAACTACCCCGAAGGAAAACAAAGGTACCTACACTACGCACATTTTTAGACTTTCACCGAAGGCAACTCGTGCCAAATACCCGTCATCCCGGTACATCTAAATAATCTTCTAAAAATAGTACCGTAGCTCAACTACAAAAATATTTCTCCAAAATAATATGTTATACATGTATATAGATCCATCCATCAACATGGAGATCAAATAAAATATTTTCAAAATATGTTTCTCCGTTTTCAATAAAACGTTTCAAAACCTAAGACTCAATCCCGAAGGTAATCTCCAAACCTCCAAAACACCTAGTTTTGAAATTTTTCACAAAATCACCATTTTTCAACAAAATCCACCGTTTTCAAGAAAACCCTTTGAAAATCATACTACCGCATGTCATACAGTACTATAAGTCAAGAAAAGCTAACAACATGCTTTCTATCAGAAAAATAAGGCTTAAATAGAAAATATGACATTTGATGCATTTTTTACCCGAAAAAAATACATATAATTACATATAACACCCTCATAACAGCAATAAGTCTAGAATCCTACCTCGTTGGGTCAAAACCCGACGTCTCGAAAATCGAATCTCGACGAAACAAAAATATGACCGAATATATATGAAGCCTCCGGCACCAACATCGAGGATCCACAGTCTCATCGCTGAAAATTGAACCCCGAGCCCCTCAAAATCTAGAGAGAAGGTAGAGAGAACCAAAACTTAGCTTAGAAGAAAGCTTTTTCCAAAATATCTCTAAGCCTGATATTTATAGAAAAACACCAAAATTCGCCAAAAACCTCAGTTCAGTCGACTGAACCCCCACTTCAGTCGACTGAACAGCATACTGAAAACATGCAAAATGCCCACCGCCATGGTTCAGTCGACCGAACTCCCCAGTTCAGTCGACCGAACTGGAAAAACTTGGTTCAGTCGACTGGGCCAACCCTTCCAGTCGGCCGAACCTCAAGGCAGTGTGTTTTTTTGCGCTGAAACTGGTTTTCTAACTTTAAACCAGGCCAAGCATGCCTCTTTCGAACCCAAACAAGCCTTAACGGAACCCGAACACATGCCAAAAATGTATTTAAAACATTCTGGAGGTTCCGAGGTAATTCGAACACTTAATCATTCTAAAATGAATCGGGTCGGGGTCTCACAGATTTCAACTAGTTCAGGTTTTCCAGTGGGTGTTCGGGTTTTAAATTTTCGACAAATCGAGGCAGAACTCTTCTCCCAACATACTTATTTGTGATGTATATGCAAGAAATTTCATTCTATTTCTTGTTTTTGTTGTAAAAGTCATGTGGATTGAAACCCTAGGTTTGAGTATGTATGATCTTGTTAGGTTTAACTTGATTTTATTGAAAAATAATGATGATGGAAATATAAAAAGTGTTTAATATATGCTTTTATCCATGGATTTGCATTAATGGGGAATAATGGGTCAAAATGTGGGGTTAACTAGAAATTTGGTTTGGGTTTAATATCTTAGGGATATGATTTGAGTTAGATTTCGATAAAATGTACATGTATGGGATTTTTTAGTTGAAGACCTTGTTGATTTGGAAAATTTGGGGTTTCCCCTTTAAATTGATTTTGGATACCAAATTGAAAGTTTGAGTTGATGAGATCAATTTTGAGAATTGAACCGTGGATCGTGTTGTGAATACATATGTGAATAGGTGAAAATCATATGCAATGGTTGAGAAACCAATATTATTGAGCAATTATGTTGTAAATATTAAGGAGAGTTTTGAATTAATTTGGGCTTGACTAGCTCTTCGGTGAAAGATCGAAAACTTGCGCAATAATGGGTACCTGATTCCCCCAGTCTAATCCTTGAAAACGTGGTGAGGTGCACCATTCCTTCGAATGGTGTTCTCGAAAAGGTGTGCAAAGTGTATGTGGTAATAGGCAATAAGCCAATATAATGTAATTGGATTTTACAATTATATGGTTAATTTCGTTATACCAGAAGGTTGTGGATTGTATTATGAGAATTCAGTGAATTTACATCATATGAAAATTAGGGTATCTTTCGGGTTTGGGGAGCATTGATATAGAATTGTTAATTCCATATCTAGTATGTTCATATAGGTTGTTAGAATCCTATTGAGCATCGACTCACGTTGTTTGTATAACCATTTTTCAAGTATCGATGGTAAACCCATGCCATGACCGGAGATTTGCATGTTTTGGTTACTTGTTTTTGATTGTTTTGAAATTATGAGCCAATGTATATTTTTGAAATTGTAATGATGGATGTATATTCAAATTGGAGGTTGATAAGGTCATGTAATTATGCTCCTTAGTTATGAACTTATGATTGTGGGGTTATAAGGCTTAAAAGCCATAACTTTGTATTTTTGAACTAAATGGAGTTTTGAATATTCTATGTTGATCCTCATGGAAGGTTTTGGGATGAGTTTTTTGTTTGTATTTACACCGTATAATGAGGTTTTAATAATTCTTTATTCCATAGAATTCCTTTCTTTTGAGAAGAGTTGGTTTGAACCTTTGGTTTTCAAAAATAGGATTTTTTAGTTTGGTCTCAGGTGAGGGACCGCTCAAGCGGTCATGGGTTCGCTCGAGCGGTCTTCTACCCAAGAGGGGGTGCTTGCTCTCAGCCAGTTGGTCGCTTAAGCAGACTCACTAGGGATAAGTCTAAAATTTTCTTCTTTAAATAAAACTATCTTTTCATTCAGGTTCCATTCCGTGACCCTTTTTTGACCAAATTGAAGACCTGATATGTCTACCTTTAATGTCTTCCTAGGGATGGATTGGTTAATCAACTTTCGCGCTTAAATAGATTGTGACTGATGACAAGTATCCATCTGTACGCCGGAGGGTGATTGTTTTTATTTCATGGGTGATCGGGATGATGGTTTAGTGCACAAGCATTATTCTTTGCAAAACCGTGAGAGCCTTATCTTTCTTCTCTCCAATTTGTTGATGAGTGAAGTTGATTTCATCCGAGGGGAACTCCTTCCTGTTGTTTTTTATTTCCACGACATCTTCCTTGACGAGTTATTTGAGCAACCACCATGGCAAGAAGTAGAGTTCTCCATTGACCTTATACTAGAGACCCTGCCTATATCTATGTTGCCTTACCATTTTGTACTGGCCGAATTGTTAGAGTTGAAAGTGCAGCTTTAGCGGCTTTTAGACAAAGGCTTTATTCATCCAAGTACTTCACTTTGGGGAACTTCGGCGTTGTTTGCAAAGAAGAAGAATGGGTCTTTATGCCTATGCATTGATTATTAAAAGTTAAACCAAGTGATCGTGAAGAATAAATATCTAATGCTAAGAATTGATAATTTGTTTAATCAGTTGAAAGGATCGTGTTGTTTCTCAAAATTGATTTGAGGTCGGGCAATCACAAATTGTGAGTGAAGGAGGAAGACATTGTAAAATGGCTTTTCGCTCACGCTACGAGCACTATGAATTCCTTGTCATGCCGTTTGGGTTGACCAATGCACCGGCAACATTTATGGACTTGATGAATTGCATTTTTCGCCCTTATTTCGATAGATACATGGTTGTTTTTATGGATAACATCCTTATCTACTCACCTATAATGAAGACACATGAGTAGCACTTGAAAATTGTGCTGTAGCTTTTATGTGAGCAACGTTTGTACGCTAAATTTGAGAAATGTGAATTTTTGTTGTCGAAAGCGAAATTTCTTGGGCACGTAGTTTTAAGAGATGGTGTAGCGGTAGATTCTTCTAAAATCGATGTCGTGATGAGTTAGGAGTGAACAAAAAGTGTTTGAGATCCAGAGTTTCTTGGGTTTTATGGGTTATTACTGGAGGTTCGTTAAGGACTTTTCTTCTCTCGCCACGCCAATGACACATCTTACCCGTAAGGGAATTAAATTTATATGGAACGATGTTTGTGATCATGCCTTTTAAGAATTGAAGAAACAATTAACGATTGCACCTATTTTTATTATACCGGAGCGTGGATTGGGTTACACTATTTATTGCGATGCATCACATGACGGGTTAGGTTGTGTTCTTATGCAGCAGAATGGGCTCGTTGTTTACGGTTTGCGACAACATAAAATGCATGAAAAGAATTATCTGACATATGATTTGGAGCTAGTGGCAGTGGTGTTTTCTTAAAGATTTGGAGGCATTATCTATATGGCAAGCATTTTGAAGTATTTTCAAACATAAGAGTTTGAAGTATTTGTTCTCCCAGAAAGATCTAAATTTGCCACAACGACCATGGATGGAGTACCTTGGCGACTATGACTTTGATTTGTAATACCTTCCCAGGAAGGCTAATGTGGTGGCCGACGCCATTAGTAGGAAATCCCTCAGTTCCTTAGCCCATGTAGCCATGCAAGAGTGGAGTATGCTTGTGGAAGTTGGGGAGTATGAGTTTCAACTTGCAGAGACCGATGAATGTGCTACTTTATTTTTGGTGATTTCACAATCTTCACTTCTTAGTCTCGTGGTTGAGGGTTAACTATAAGATAGTGAGGCCCAAATGTTTCATGGTCGTGTTTGGGGTGATGGGAATACCAAAGGGTGGACCATACATTCGGATCAAATTCTGAGATTCATCATTCTCATTTAGCCGTGCATCCATGTGGCACCAATATGTACCATAACTTACGCCACCAATTTTGGTGGAAAGGTATGAAGAAGGACGTGGCCTTTTTTGTTTAACTATGTCTTACCTATCAGCAGGTGAAGGTTATGCATCAGAGACCAGCACGATTGTTATAGCCTTTGCTTGTGTCGAAGTGAAAATGGGAGAATGTTATAATGGATTTTGTTTCAGGACCTCCAAGGTCGCCAGGGGGACATGATGTTGTTTGCGTAATAGTCGATCGATTGACCAAGTCTGCACATTTTCTTCCTATTCGTATGACAGACTCGGTAGATAAATTTAACAGACTGTATATTAGTGAGATCGTCAGACTCCACGAAATGCCAGCATCTATTATATTCGATCAAGATCCTCTGTTCACATCACGTTTTTTGCAGAATCTTCAGTCAGCTTTGAGAACGAGTTTGCTTTTCAGCATCGCCTTTCGTCCACAGACGAACAGTCAATCTGATCGCACTATACAAATTTTGGAGGATATATTGTAAGCGTGCGTACTAGACTTTCATAGATCTTGGGAGGATCATTTACCTTCAGCAGAGTTTGCTTATAATAATAGCTACTAGTCGAGCATTAAAATGGCGCCTTATGAGGCCTTATATGGTAGGCCTTGTAGGTCTCTAGTAAGTTGGACCGATGTGGGAGAGGAAGCAGTGTTGAGACCAAATTTTATTCGTGAGATGACCAAGAAGATTACTGCAATTCAACAATGCCTAGTGACGACTCAAAGTTGTCAGAAAGTTATACAGACCAGAGGAGGAGACCTTTAATGTTTGAAGTGGGTGACCATATGTTTTTGAAATTCTCACCTCGCAAAGGTTTGATGAGGTTTGGTAGAAGTGGGAAGTTGTCGTTGCACTTTATAGGGCCGTTTGAAATCCTTAAGAGGATAGGAGAGCCGGTTTATTGTCTTGTCTTGCCTCCACAGCTTTCGTTAGTAAATAACGCCTTTGATATTTCTATGCTACGAAAGTATGAACTGGATCCTTCACATGTTCTTGATTAGCCTAAATTGCAAGTTGAGGATGATATTTCTTATAAAGAACAACTGATGAAAATTCTGGATACCAAAGAACAAGTATTGCAGGGGTGAACTATTTCTTACGTTAACGTATCGTGGTGTCATCATGGTGTCAAGGAAGCGACATGGGAGCATGAACCTGAAGTTTTCTTGAAAATTTCAAATTTGTTTTCACCATTATGTATATCAAATTTCGAGGACGAAATTTTCTAAGTGGGGAAGAGTTGTGAGAGCTGATCCCATTTTTAATTTTTGTAATTAAATATTTATGTGATAAATTATTTGTATGGAATGGTGTGGAGCATATGTAATTGATATATATATATGGCCAATGGGCCTGATAACGTTTTTATATGCTTTGTTGAACCTGCCTGTGTATGTTCTTATTTTGGGGATAATTTTGAGATTCGATAAATTTCAAAAATTTAAATTTTTGAATTAATTTGAAGTTAAATTATTAATTTCAGGGTAATTTGGATGTAATTTCTTGGTTTAAGCTTTTGTTGGAGGTTTAAGGCCATTTTGGTAATTTTGCTTGAACAATTGGTTTGGTATTTGGGCAAAGTTTCAAAAATTCAGCCACCTTGCCTCCACCGAACCTTCCTCTTCCTCTCCTTTATTTTGTCTTCCTCTTTTTCCTCTCAAAGGCCAAGAACTCCATTGGAGACCAAGGGAAGCTCTCTCTCTCTCTCTCTCTCTCTCTCTCTCTCTCTCTCTCTCTCTCAGATTTGGAGGCTCAGTGCTTGGAATCGACCTTGTACCAAGTAAGGAAGTTTGTTCTCCTCACCTAGGGCTTCGACCTCCACCAAACGGAAATTGATTTCGACGAGTTCGGGTTTTAGATTTTTGAAAAATCGAGATACGATTCTTCTCCCTACATGCTTTTTTGTGATGTATATGCAAGAAACTACATTTTATTTCATATTTTTGTTATAAAAATCATGTGGGTTGAAACCCTAGGTTTGAGTATGTATGATCTTGCTGGGTTTAACTTGATTTTATTTTGTTGGGTTTAACTTGATTGTATTGAAAGATAATGATGATGGATGTATAAAAAGTGTTTAATCTATGTTTTTATCAATGGATTGGCATTGGAGAATAATGGGTCTAAATGTGGGGTTAACTAGAAATCTGGTTTGGGTTTGACATCTTAGGTTCTGAATTTCGAATAGTATTGAAGATCCTCTGTTTTTGATTATCTAATAAATCGCTTAATGAAAGTAGATTATCTTTCCATTCATTTCGAAACTTCTATGATCGCTTCTCGAACCAAACAGGAATCTTTCAATTCATTTGGCTCTCCCGCTCAATTACTTCAATTACTTATTTATGATAAATTTCCATATTAAAAACTTTGTTGATTTGGTAAAATTGGGGATTTCCCCTTTAAATTGATTTTGGGTACAAAATTGTAAAAGTTTGAGTTGATGAGATTAATTTTGAGAATTGAATTGTAAACCATGTTGTGAATACATATGTGAATAGATGAAAATCATGTGCAATGGTTGAGGAACCAATATTATTGAGAAATTATGTTGTAAATATTTTGGAGGGTCTTGAATTAATGTGGGCTTGACTAGTTTTTTGGTAAAAAGACCGAAAACTTGTGCAAGAATGAGTACCTGATTCCCCGGTCTAATTCCCAAAAACGTGGTGAGATGCACCATTCCTTCGGATGGTGTTCCCGAAAAAGTGTGCAAAATGTGTGTAGTAATAGACAATAAACCAATATAATGTGATTGGATTATACAATTATATAGTTAATTTTGTTATGCCGGAAGGTTGTGGGTTGTATTATGAGAATTCAGTGAATTTGCATCATATGGAAATTGCAGTATCTTTTGGGTTTGGGGAACATTGGCATAGAATTGTTAACTGCATATCGAGCATGTTCGTATAACTTGTTATAATCCTATTGAGTACTGGATCACGTTATTTGTATAACCATTTTTCAAGTACCGATGGTAAACCCATGCCATGATCGGAGATTTGCATGTTTTGGTTATTTTGTTTTTATTGTTTTGAAATTATGAGCCAATGTATATTTTTTAAATTGTAATGATTGATGTATATTCAAATTGGAGGTCGATAAGGTTATGTAATTATGCTCCTTAGTTATGAACTCATGATTGTGGGGTTGTGAGGCTTAAAAGTCATAACTTCATATTTTTAAACTAAATGGAGTTTTAGATATTATATATTGATCCTCATAGAAGGTTTTGGATGAGTTTTTTGTTTGTATTTACACGGTATAATGAGGTTTTAATAATACTTTATTCCATAGAATTCCTTTCCTATGAGAAGAGTTGGTTTGAACCTTTGGTTTTCAAAAATAGGATTTTCTAGTTTGGTCTCGGATAAGGGACCGCTAGAGCAGTCCAAGGTCCGCTCAAGTGGTCTATACCCAAGATGGGGTGCTTGCTCTCGGCCATTTGGCCGCTCAAGCAGACTCACCAGGGCTGAGTCCAAAATCTTCTTCTTTAATTAAAAGCATCTTTTCATTCAGGTTCCATTCCAAGACCCCTTTTGACCAAATTGAAGCCCTAATAGTCTTCTTTTCAATGGTTTAACTCTACTTTTGAAAATTATTTTGATTCAAATTATTTTAGTCGGAATTATGGTTATTAAACAAGTTTTCCTAAAGGCTTTTTTTGTGAGTCGTTCTATCTTGGTGGGTTGTCATGGGTTGTTCACGTGCCTCGAGTTTGGAGGCGTGATAGGACATTCCTCTTTTAACAAAGATAATGGGTGGAAGTTTCTTCGCTATGCCCCAAGGACTAAAAGTGAAATATATTGGAAATGCTAAAATTCAAACCATGTAAATGGTTTATGTTGGCTAACCACATCACAATTCGAAAGAAGTTAACCGAGGCTTGAAAGGGCATAAGCCGTGACTGACCAAGCATCTCCTAAACGAAAGGCTTTAGGGGAAATCGGACCCCAACCTCAAGCACGAACAATATAGGGAACACTACTTCATTTTCCAAGACAAGAATGGACTCTTTTTTATCGGTCTCAACATAGAATTTGATAGAAGCCGAGGGCAAGATGTCGTACCTCCCCTAAATAGAGCCAAAGCATTAGCTCGATGACTAACTTGGCAAATTTACCCATAACAAGCCAAGATGATTGCAATCTTAAGAAGATGGGGAGAAATTGAAAAGGGGGCGGAACCCCAAAAAGGATGATGAAAAACTAGAAGGATGTATTGAGATGAACCCAAGGGGCTAAAACTGACGCCTAAGAATCCTACCCAAATTTATAAACAGAAAGAACGAGATGACTGAATAAGGATAAAATTTGAAGAAACGAAGAAGGGGAGGAGGAGAGTTGCATTCGATGAGATTTGTGCTTATTTGATAACCCAATTTAAAGTCGAGTTTTTTGCTTAACTTCACTTTAAACTAAAAAAAAAGTAAAAAGTTAGTTTGGAACAATTTATAAGTGCTTAAATACTAAAATTTTATTTGGTTTAAAATGACTTTAAATTAAAAGGCAATATGATAATAAGTCAGGTGACTTTAAACCAAAAGAAATTTGTTATGAATTTTTTTTTTTTTACGTAGTTTTACATTCAATGTAAATCTTGTTTGATAGATCTCAATGAGTAAGTTCAAAATTATAATTTTTATAAAAGGCGAATGGATATAATACAAGTTTTGACATTTTAAAAAATGTATAAAACTATTTTTGGTTAATTAAAAAGAAAAAAAAAGCACAAGGCCAATAAACAATAGATTTATAGAAAATGGTAAAATTCTTTTACTTCATGATTAGGATCAATTATATTTTTAAATCGTGTTAATTATAAGTTAATTAAAAGAAAAATAATATATAATAAAAATTTCTAATTCAAAATTTAAATTTATTTATAGTGTGGCTCACGTTAGCCGCAATTAATTTGCAGTCATTCATTTTAAATTGTAATCTACAGTGTTTTAAAAATCGGACCGTTGAGCAAACCGGAAAAGAGAATGGGTATATGGGTCACCGGTTCAACCGGAATTGAACCGTGACGTCATAATTATATTATTAATAATTTTAAAATTTATAAATATTAAATAAAAATAACATCTAACTCACAATTCAACTAAAAAAAATAGCATCTCATGATCTAAACATAATTTTAATTAAATAATTAGAATCTCCAACAAAAATAATTAAAATAAGAGCAAAAAGTAAAAACAAAATTGTTCTGTAACAAACAAATAGCAACACAACAATAAAAAAAGTTAAAAAGCAAAATAAATAAAAAATAATAAGAGTAAAAAGCAAATGAAAAAACTAAACGCAAAAAATTGAAGCAAGCAAGTTAAGCAATAGATGATGCAACAGTGTAGAACAGTTAAAGCTAACAAGATGAAGCAAGAAAACGAAGCGCCGCCGAAAATACAGAACAGTGAAAACACTGAAAAGTAAAAAGTTATGTGGGGAGAGGGATTGGAAGCGGAATCCTTTCAAAAAAATTTTAAGTTAAAAGAAATTAAAAAAATAAAATTTCAAGTTAAACACTTAAACAAAAGAAAAATATTATGACTAATGAAAACCCACCCGGTTTTCTTGAACTGGTAACGGTTTGACCGGGTCACCGGTTCAACCGCGGGTTTGGACGGTTTTTATTAAAAATACCAATTTTTATACCGAGCTAGTTTAATGGGTTTAACCGGATCGTTGGCCGGGCCGGTCACCGGTTCAACCGGTTGAATCGGCCGGTCCGGTCCGAGTTTTAAAGCATTGGTAATCTATATATCTATATACTATTATAAAGAAAATTTAAACATTTGGTATTTTTAAACCAACTAAATGTTTTGTTTTTTAAATATATCCCTATAGTAGTTTTAATTTTAAAATTTAAATGTAATTTCATGACTATCCCCTCTCTCTGTCTCTCAAACAAAAATTGAAAAATATCATGCACTTCTTCTCTCACGCAGTGGTAGATAAAAATAAAAAATATAAAACAAATTTCAGTACATTAATATATTATTTTTATATTTTTTAAATTTTAAGCGTATCTTGTATGTCCAGACCGCAAGCATTATATATCAACATTGGATATTCAAGTTGGGACCCACGTGCATCCTGTCTCCTTTTCAACAGCCTTCTCTTGGATGGCCGCCCTTCGTCTGTTAAATTAATTTAAAGTTTTTTTTTTCTTTAATTTTAGGTAAAATAAGAGAAAAATCATTTAGTTATTAATTTAAAGTTTTTTTTTTCTTTAATTTTAGGTAAAATAAGAGAAAAATCATTTAGTTAAAAACTAATTTTAAACTATTAAATACAAAATTATAATCTGATAATTGGTTTTTTAAAAGTTTAGCAAAAGAAAAAACTTAAAATCTAACTCTAAACCAGAGCTAAACGAGACCTTTGCTCCTCCCTTTAGATGCGGAATGGAAATCTCAACCTTTGTTTTGATGTCTAAAAATTTTGATTTTTAAAAGAATTACTTTTTTAAAAAAAAAAGGAAAAATATATAGATGGTTTGGGAGGTTTTGTTTAAAGTAATTTTTTTTCTGTTTTGCCTGTTATTAAAATGTCTAATATGCCTCTACTTTTATTTTTATGTTACAGTATTTGAGATGCTAGTATGATATTCTTATGTTAGAGAGTGAAAATAACCTTTTAATTGACAGTATTATACTCATTTTATTCAAATAAAAAATAATATTTGGAATGTATATGAACCTTTTTTTATTAGAACCGAGGGAAGAAAAAAAGTTAATAATTACTCTAACATGTGATTTGCGGGTGATCCTATCTTGAGATGGTTCCTTCTGTCATCAAAAAAAAATACTCTAACCTAAATGCTGCCTTTTTAAAAAAAAAAAAAATACAACTCTTTAAAAATGCTATCCATTCTTGTCCCAATTTTTTTGAGTTTATAGCTTATTAGGAATTATATGAATAAGTGATTGGTCCATGAATACGAAGTTTTATCTCGATTTTAATTGAATTTTCATAAATGATCGATGAAATTAATTTTTCAGAGATTAGTCGAGATGCACACATGAGCTGACCCAAACACCCTAAATTATATATATATCGAAAATCCAACAACTGATATTATGCTCTTCACTGATTTTTTCAAAAATACTTATAATAATACTCTCATGCAAAAGCACTTATATTATGCTCTTCACTGATTTTTTCAAAAATACTTATAATAATACTCTCGTGCAAAAGCGTAGAGATCAAATTAATGTAAGAATTTCTTCATTATATAAAATTTATATGTGGTCCACGTAAGTATTTATAATTATTTTTATTTTTTAATAAGTGGTAGATCGATAAAGAACATATATATATATATATATATATATATATATTATTAAAAAAATATTAGTGAAAAATTACATCTTTTGTAAATAAGTATTTATTATGAACATGTGCAATTAGTACTCTTTAATAGAAGAGTATTATTATTTATAAATAAAGAGAAATCCCTAACCCAGGTTTTAACGAAAAATGTCTGTGATTCATCAATAGTTTTATCAAGATAAAACTGCAGGTTAGAAAAATCACTCTGTAAGTACAAATTATTTTTAGCACTTAAATAATCATAATTAAAAGCACTTTATTCATATTTTTGCTGCAAATATACATGTTTATTTTACTTGCATTTGTATTGCCGTCCTTCATATTTAATTGTGAATAGTTAGTTATTCTCAGATATGGTCTTGTGTTTGTTTGTGCGCCACACACTGTTTCTTTTCAAGATGCCTATGGATTTTGCATGACGGTTTACTTTATCATATATATATATATATATATATGAGCATATTTTATTACTTTTTGTGTCTTTTTGTATGCAAACAGAAATTATAATAATTATTGCTTGTTTGCATATTTAAAACAAATTTGTTCAAATATTATATTTATTTTTAACTTTATGTTCTTGACATTGATTTGGTTCTAGTACATTAGCATGTATAATTAGACTCACGTATTGTGAGATTTGGCCAAATTTTATTCTTTCTGTAACCCGTCTCGTGGGTGGTGAAATGCTACATACATTTGTTCTTCCTATTTAATGTTCAAACTCATACTGTATAAAATCTTATGCAAATTTTGTAGTAGTGGACATCAAAATGACTTATGAATAGCCATATTATCTTAAGGTATGATAATAATTACATAAAAAAAAATTTTACAAAAAATTCATGAATGATATTTGCATCATAGTAGCAATTAATTCATAAAAAATAATAATCTTAGCTCTATAGGGCAATTGTTATTTTTGTGATTTAGTTGTAATAAGATAATAAATTTGAGTATTGAAACTAAAGTTTTTATATACCCACAGGTATAAAACATTTTATTTTCAGTGTTTATTATTTATTAGTCTTGTTAATAAAGTATTTTAGTAAATTCATAAACAATAAACAACTTCTACACACAGGAATATTAGAATTTACTACTAAATTAACATTGGTTAATTTAGACAAATGTTTATTTTTCATAACATTAAGGTTTAGTGTTCTTGGTTATTGCAGATATTATTACTGAGTACTGATTTTGTTTCTAGTATGTCAGTATTAAATATTTCTGATTATGTTGGCCAACAAAAAAGTATTATCTCTTATTAAGGCTAATGATCTGCCATAATTTGTGTAAAAAGGTTTTCCATTATTGTTTAGGATATACATTTTAAGATTAGTGGGAGTGACCAGAAACACTTAAAAACTGCAACTAAAGTTATGAGGTACTTATTAAGAACTAGAAATTATAAGTTCATTAATTGTTAGGAATTATTTGCTTGTTCAAGCTTGGAGCTATGAAATTATAATACAGGCATTATGGATCTTAATATTGTCAATTTTCGATCGAGACCATTATAGAATTTTTATGAAAATTCGGCTATATTCTTCTTCTCTAAAACTAATAAGGATAAATGCCGGAAGAAGCTTATCGACATAGAGTACCTCATTATAGAAGAGAATGTAGAGCAACAAAAAGTGTTTATAAGCCTATATTTGGACTACCCTTTTTTGTAGAATTTTTAGTTTTTTGACTTTTTTTGTAAAAAATTAGATATAAAAATATGTGAAAAAAGCCAACTGAAACCAAACAAGTTATCTTTTTAAGAGACTTTTAAGCAAAAAATCTCTCAAAAACGCTAGTTCAAACATAAGCTAAATATAAAGTATTTGGGCTAATAATTGTGGATTTCATGATTAAAAGATTGTCGATAATACAGTACAATGGTCGTGTAATATTTATGAAACTTCTTAGCCATTATGTATTTAATTTCTCTCATCAATAACTCATTTTATACAAAATTTAAAAATTTTTAGAGAATAAAGGAAGCGTGCGTATAAAATTTTGTGTAAGTTTAACAGTTTAGGTACATAAAGTGGGACCTGAATGACTAACTAGTAACACATTCATAAAGTTAAAGTAGTTCATAAAATACGCATTTAGATAATAATATACATTATAATACATGCAAGAGAATACTTATAACAGTATAATCGACATGATTCATGTTTAAAATTCTTTATTTGAGTGGGGGTATTTCATCATAGATAACAGAGATTGTATAATAATCATATGTAGTTACTATCACTTATTAAATTATTAAAATCCTACGTGGTCCAAGTAGAAAAATTGTAAGAATCTACATGTAGCCCAAATTAGTATTTATAATTATTTATATTATTTAATGAGTAGTAGATAAAAAACATATATATATATTATATTAAAAGAATATTAGTGAAAAGTCACATCTTCTGTAAATAAGTACCTATTATGAACATGTGCAATTAGTACTTCTTAATGGAAGGGTATTGTTGCCTACAAAAAAAGAAGGACCTCTAACCTAACCTTTAACGAAATATGCTTATAATTCATCAACGATTTTTATCAAGATAAAGCTGTATGTTAGAAAAATTACTCTGTAAATACAAATTATTTTTAACACTTAAATAATCATAATTAAAAATACATTATTCATATTTTCAGTGCGTATATACACGTTTGCTTTACTTACAATTTTTGCTTAATATGCAAGCGCCTATTATTCCAACTTGAATAACTAACTAATTAAGAATTAGTTTTTGCTATTTTAAATCGTTTGAAACGTGGAAATTGTGAGCCATTATTAATGTGACACTTTATAGCATTAGCCACAGTTTTCTTATGGACACTTCCACCATAATAAATATATTTTGTTAAATAAATATTTTTGTTATAATAAAATTAACTTAAAAGTTATTTTTTATGTTTTTAGTCAAAAAAATATATAAATTTGATTAAAAGTTAATTATATAGTAAATTAGTTTTTAATAAAGTTTTTTTTAGTTAATTGACTAGGTAATACGTTAAACTTTTTTTACTTTTTATTCATATTTGACAGTTTATCCTTCTATATAGTTTATAATAACGATTATATATAATTAGCATTTGTAATAAATAAGTTGCCAATAAAATATATTATTGTCTTTTAAAATGATGAGAGCTTGCATATAATATTTTAAAAATTAGTGTTTTGATTTAAATTTTTTTACTTTTTAATTCTTGGCTTTTTTATCAAACGGGCTATGTCGTTTTTAGCCAAAAAATTAAAATGCAAAGATTGCCAATTAGGGCCTACACTGTGTATTGTTAAATAATATAAAAAAGTGCAGCCGGTACACGAAACTTCCTCGTATGCGGGGTTTGGGAAGGGACAGATCATAATGGGTCTATAGTATGTAGGAGTGTAATTTTGGCCCGACCATGGTTCAGGCGGGCTAAGCCCGACCCGGGCCTGGCGGGCTTTCTCCAAATCTTCGGGATGGGCCGGGTTTTTTTGTCCGGTGGTCGGCCCAGGCTCTAGAGGTATTGGGCTCGGGCTCGGGCTTGTGGGCGGGCTTTGACCGAGCTTTGACCAAGCCTTGATTTTTTTAGATTTTTTTTATTTAATTTATATTTTTATTACTTTTATAATTATTTAGGACTAGTTTTTATAATATAATGTTAGTTTACTACTCTATTAGTAATAGTTAATATATTAACTTAAATTAAAAATTATAAACTTAAAATTTTTTATATTATATAAGTTTATAATTAATAATTTATTAGTTTATATATTATAAATTAATGTATTAAACTTATAATAATAGAAAAATATATTTTTTTTTAAAAAAAGTAAAAAAATTAGCCGTTAGGCGGGCCTTGGCCGGGCCCAACGGACACTTAATCTTGGCTCTTCATTTTCAAAACCAAGCAAACCGGGCTGTTAATCTAATTTCTAACCGTTGGAGGGCCTCGAGCCTGGCCGAGCTAGGCCAGGCCTAACAGTGGCAGGCTTTGGGCAAGCTCGGGTTCGGGCTCGGGCCTTTGGGCCACGGGTCAGGCCGGCCCGGCCCACTAGTTGGAGGCAAGCCCAGACCCAAATATGGGGGCTACAGGTTTGGGCCAGGCTCGAGCCTTGGCCGGCCCAGGCCGGACCTGCACAGTAACAGGCCCCGGGTGAGCCAGCAGGTATTTTTTACACCCTTAATAGTATGCAGTTTTATCTTGCATTCGTAAAAAATTGTTTTTACGTCTCTAACTCGTAACTTTTAGGTCACACGACGACAACTCTACCGTTGCGTTAAGGTTCTCCTATATATATATATATATATATATATATATATGTAATATTTTATATCGATAAATTCAAAATAATATATAATAAATACTCATCGTGCCAATAAAAAAATCATTACAATATTCAGAAGAACTATGATGCAAACGCTATTATTCCAACTTGAATAATTATTTAGGCATTAGTTTTTCCTATTTTGAATCGTTT
>JAUMHN010108382.1:0-20211 GCA_032360265.1 Heliamphora ciliata
AGCCTTGCGTTAACAATCTACGGTAAAGAACTATAGGATCTTATTGGATAAGACTTTTCATGCTAGTAAATAGATTGAGTGTCATGCTTTCACCTCATAAGTAGAACCAACTTTAGCGAACATTCAATGACCCTCTTTCCTTTTCTCTTTCTTAAAGATGGCGGGATAAAGACGAAACCATAGGCATTCAGCAAAAGTAGGTGAAACTGAAGAGGAAGTAGAAGTCCGGAGCTTAACATGAATTTTACAAGATCTAACAGCTAACTTGGATCGATCGCAAGGGAAGGCACCCCAGGAAGGATCATGGTACTTATCAGGCATAAGGGTACAGAATATCCCAACACCTGAGAAGAAGAATTTTTCTCGAACAACCGAGGTCTAGATCAAGGCCACAAAGCAACAACAACCAACTGTAAGAACTTGTTATAGGTGCAACTAGCCAAATATAAAATGTTGCACAACCCGATGAGGATTGGAGAAGGCAATCAAGGAGGACTACTACAAAATAACAAAAAGATCATACACTCAAAACCTTACCCTCAAGGTGACCAACTTGAACAACTAGGAAAAGGGACACCAAAATTAAAAATCTATTACCAATGCCATAGGCTCGGACATAAAAGATCTGAGTGCCCACAACAAAGAGAATTAAACTACAACCACTGTCAACCAGAACAGAGTTACAAGGATCAAACAAATTCATTGTAGCAAGGAACAAGTGGTGTGAAAAAGATGGTGCAGTATGACCAACCAAAGAGCGATAAAGGGAGTGTCCGCCGTTCACAAGAGACAAGCTCGATGATCTGCTTTAATTGTAATAAGTTTGGACATAAGAAATTTGAATGTCAGCTGCCAAGGGGAAGAGACTATAATATTCGTAAAAAGGGAACGGGCAGTTCGGGAAGGATTATACCGCTTGACCGACAAGAGAATCACTGGACGGAAGGCTCGCCTTCCTAAGAAAAAAAGGAGTATCCATTAATGATCCGAGGTACGCCTAAATTTGCATACTTTAAGATATATGTTTGTTAGATTTGTTGCATTGTTCCGAGAAGGGATATGCTTGAAAGACAGAGGCTTCTAGGTTAGCTCTAGCCAGACAAATCCCGCACCATGGAAAAGCGATGTGACCTTTGAGAATTGTGTAGATATCGGTCTAAGATGTTAGTAAGATAAAACAACAATAACTCAAAGTAATAAAAGTACCAGCCCAACCTTATTCGTATCCTTAATAAAGAACGTCTCAAATAAACAAGGACAATAACTTCAAAGAGAAGAAGTGCAAATAACCATCCACAACCTTTCACATAAAATTTTGATGACAAAATTTATTTAAGGGGGGTAGATTGTAACACCTCGGTTCGGATCCTAGTAGTAACCATCTAGATTGTAACAACTCGACCCGGACTCTAGTTGAAACAGCCCAGACTGTAACTACTCGTGAAACAATCTAGCCCAGGCACTAGTATTAGTGACGGTTAATTGACAAGATCTTAGGTCGCTGCATGAATAGAAGAAATCTTAATTCTACCCGAAACCCTAATTTGACCCAAAAATCCTAAAAAGGCCAAATACTTAGAGGCCAAGCCCTAATACTCAGAAAAGTCCTGGGATAGCTTAAATTAACTAAATAATATAAAATATTAAATTAAAAATTAAAAATTTCCATAACTAAGGTAAAATGACGATATCGCTCCTAGTATAGCAAAAAATTTCAAAAATTCAAAATTTGATACTTGGACATTCAAAATCAGATATTTATACACAATCAATTAATAAAATACAAAATAACAACAAATAATAACCAAAATTCCCTTGCATGGCCGGCCACCTAGGAGTATGTGCCCAAAAAGTTACTTTTTGGCTTTTTAAGCTTAAAAATGTGAAAAAAAAAAGATGCATAAATTAAGTATTATTTTGACCTTATACTTTTCATACAAGTAATATATATAATAATATAATATTATAAGTCAACAAAAGTATACAAATAATTATTTAAGGTCTCTACACAATAAATAAGTCAAAAACTCAATTCTAGTCAAACTAGCTTAAATTAACTTAAAAGCCTACACTTACTTATTTGATTGCTATCAAAATTATGATAAATTATGGAAAGACTAAATTAATTATAAATACATTAATATAATAGGTTTTGATAGGTCTAAATACCAAAAATATACATAAAACTAATATTTTATGCAATTATATTCACAAAAATATACTAAAATACCATTTAAAACCCTAATTAAGCACAAGATCAGCTTTTTAGTCTCCCAAACCTGCCATAGCCTAACCCCTTGCCCCGAAATCTATTTTTTTTAAGTCTTGAATAAATACCACCTCTCATGCAACCAATAGAAGTTTATGAAAATTCAAATTTTAATTAAACACCTTAATTACACTCCATTACATTTCTTTTCTATAAAAACAAGACCTTAGCCTTCACTCTCCTTCATGTATTTCGGATGAGAGAGTGCAAGAGAGAGGCTCCAAAAATTTTAAGTGTTCTAAGAGAGAAGAAGGAGAGAAGAAGAAAGAAGGAAGGAAGAGAAAGGAAAAAAAGGCTCAAGGAAAGTACAATAAAGCTAAATCCAACTCTCTTTCACCCATTTGAGCATCAAAAGAGGTAAGCAATTCTTTCAAACTCTCTGATATTCTCCCTTAAGATAATGCTCAATCCATCTCTATAACAAACCCTAAGAAAATAAAACAAAGAATAATTCAAAAATGCGTCATAGAAGTAGAACATAGGTTACTTGTGTAAGATTGTACTTTACATATGCTTGCATGTGCTTATTTTTGAGTTTTATAGCCTAAACATATTCTAGAGTTTTGGTTTATGTGAGCTTATAATATGCATACAAAGAAAATATGTTACAAATGTACACAACATAAGCTAGGCAACAAAAACCCTAAATAGACTGATTTTTTTGGACTTACTCACTTTTTGTCACCAACTTTAAAATATCATAACAATTGTAGAAAAATAATCTTAAAGTAATTTTTGTGGCAAGATCTAGATTTGTGCATTCTCTTTCATAAAAAATTGGTTTGAAGTGATTTCATTGGGTTGAACTCCAGTTATCTCATTTTTCCCCAAGAGCGCTAGATCTTGACCACTCTGAGTTCCAGACCTATTGTAGATGACACATTTAGGTAAAAACATAAACATTGTAGATGACATATTTATCTTTCTGTCCACCAAAAATGAGACAAAAATATGAAGTATTGATAGGTCAAAAGCCTTCCCAAAGTCACTGTTAAGGTTCAGTGTCTGACAGACCTCTCTGTCACACATTATTGTGATAAACAAAACCCACCTTTTTAGACGCCAAATCCAAAATTGTTAAACATAAAAAATGTAGCTAACCTATTAAACTAAATACTGAGAAAAATCAACCCAAAATACCCTCAGATGATACCCCAAAGGTTTTGAGAATTCTATGTCAAAAACACACTCTACAGACCCATTTTAGGCTAACTGAACTCTTTTTATAAATTGACCAAATTCTCAAACGTTTTCCAAATAACTTGCCCTATCTCAAAACATGAAACTTGTAGGGGACACCTTAAACTAAAACCCCACCAAATATAAGAGCCATAACCCTTGAATTGATGCCCCAAAATAGTGGCCAACAGAAACTCAATTCCTGTGTATTTCTCTATAAATTGCTTTTTACTTAAATAAAATAAATGATCCCCGTGGCTTAGGATCTAGCATTAGTGATAAACATGAAAATTGTAGAGAATATTTTTATCTAATTGGTGTTAAAATATCAGAAATTAAATCTATGTATAAGTACTTCAAAATGCTATCGTAACTTTAAAACTAGCAATTAAACTTGTACCTAAAATTGGATAAGTGTTCAAATAGTGTGTTATTTATGAGACTTGAGTATGTGAACCTTATATGAACTTTGTGAGTAATTAGTATTTGAAAATGATGCTTGATGAAATGAACTCATGCCGATGGTTCAATTTTATACCACATGAATTATGGTTATAC
The DNA here is from genome assembly GCA_032360265.1 of Heliamphora ciliata. NCBI lineage: Eukaryota > Viridiplantae > Streptophyta > Magnoliopsida > Ericales > Sarraceniaceae > Heliamphora > Heliamphora ciliata. The sequence goes on from JAUMHN010108382.1 coordinate 4,007, forward strand.
TTTACATGCTTGTGCGTAATGCTTTAGCAAATTGTACCATGTGCTATGTCATATTTATACACCATGCAATGATTAGTTGTACACAAGAGGCATATTGCACATTCATGAGCATTTCTACATTGCATCTTGAGTTATCAAAGTCCTTCGTACCTTTCAAATTGGGTTGGAAATTATTGTTAAGTGGTTGTGGGTTTAGGGCGTCCCTGGTTGCCATGTTTGGAAATGAAATTGGATGTTTTTATTATATAAAGGAGGTTTATGCACCATGGGTTCGTCACTAGCTTTAATTTAGACTTTGGGTTGACACCTAATGAGTATCCTTGTTCTTAAGATAGGACTGGTCGACCTGGAATCAGGATGGATGAAATTGGATAAAGGTCGGTCCCCACGCCGTTGCCATTGAGAAAAACAGCTGTGGCATAAAGCTCGGCAATGAAATTTACTATTTGCAACGAGGCGAGGATGGGTTTGGTAATCAAGAGCCATCAAGCCTACCTTGTAATTCTCGGCGTGGAATTCCTGATACTGTTCTAGAAGTACCCTGTGTTGGGCACTTGCATTGCATCCATTTTCATCACAAACTCACACTTTTGTTCTTATATGTGTTCATCCTGTTGGAAATGATAATTTGCCTATATCTCTGCCCCCTAACTTTGCATTGAGTGTTATACGATATGTATTGTAGAATATCTTGTCGTGAATTTGTTAGACGGTTTAGGAAATTTGCTTCTGGGCTCCGGCTCATGGCATTTGTGCCACAGATAAATAAAAAGAACAGTTTGAGGAGGGTATGTTCGTAGGAGAAGAAGAACTCGAGGAGCAGGGAGAGAAGCATGAGCCAGTTAACCCCAACAGTGCCGCTTGAAGACGTAGGATGTTTACTTTTTTATTTTTGTTCAATTTTTCATGGGCATACTATAACTTTTTGTTAAATTTGCTGGATGACTATAATTATTAAGTATTTGGAACAACTCTAAACCGTTAATGATGTAGTAGTTATCTTATGTATTTATGAATGTTCGGCTAGAATATGTCTGTTATTTATAGTTACATATGTTGCAACATGTCAGGGGAACGGGGTGTCTCAAAATGTTCAACACAGACCCCCTCTGAGATGTTGTCACCTATCCAAAAAGGGATAATAGTGGTAGCCGCTACCGTTTTGCTTTTTCACAATGACAGCCGCTACCTTTATGGTGATGAAAATGACAACCGCGACTTTTGTTCAAAAGGATGCGGCCGTGATAAAGGAAGTCACGGCTTGTTCTAGGATTTTTCAAAAAGGTAGTCGTCATGAGTACAAGGACATGGCCTGTTCTAGGATTTTAAAAAAACGTGCCAGCCGTGAGAAAAGAAACATCACGGCTTGAAGGTTTTTGGTAGTTTTCTTGCATTTTGAACCGAATTCGTGATTTTTCTTCCTTGGCAGTATCTTTGAGCATAATTCTCATATTTTCGTTATTATAGCACATTCGAGACGGGTGCCTAAGATTCAACTTAATCAAATTGGGTGTCTATACCTAGGTCATATTAATTTAAAAATGATAAATAGACTGGTAAAAGATAAACCTTTGAGTTCATTGGAAGTAGAGACACTTTCAGTTTGTGAATTCTGCTTAGAGGGAAAGATGACCAGGAAGCCATTTTCGGCCAAAGGCTATATAGCTATAGAGCCATTGGAATTAGTTCACAGTGATTTATGTGGACCGATGACTATCCGGGTTAGAGGAAGCTTTGAGTATTTTGTCACTTTGATCGATGATTTCTCAAGGTATGTGTACATTTATTTGATGCATTGTAAGTCTGAATACTTTGATAAATTCAAAAAATTTAAGGTAGAAACGAAGAAGTGTCTGGATAAATGTATCAAGACCCTATAGTCCGACCGTGGTGGCAAGTATCTCTTGGAAGAGTTCAAGAATAGTGTAGAATAATGTAGTAGAAAGAAAGAATAGGACTCTTATGAAGATGGTAATGTCTATAATGAGTTATTTAGAGTTACCTAATTCGTTTTGGGGATTAGCATTAGAAATGGCACCTTATATTCTGAACTTGATACCTTCTAAGTTAGTTTCTTCTACTCCCATAGAATTGTGGACCGGGCGCAAACCTAGTCTAAGACATATTCAGATTTGGAGGTGTCTAGCACACGTGCTGAAGGGAAACGTAAATAAGTTGAAACCGAGGACAGAAGTCTATTTTTTTGTTGGGTATCCCAAGGGAATGGAGGGTAGTTTATTTGATAGTCCAAATGACCAGAAGATCATTGTCAGTGTCAATGCCCAATTCTTGGAAAAGGACTATGTAATAACTATATGCGCAAAAGTAGAATTATTCTAGAAGATCTGAGAAGTAATACAAGTAATATAGTAGAAGCGGCGCCACATGTCTCTGGTATCCTATTATCTCGTTGTAGTGGGAGAATTATCGACATAAGTGCAAATTTTGAACCAAATCTCGATGCTACCATCAACATGCCGGTTTCATAATCAGGGCAAGATGTGGATTATGGTGCACAAGATTCAGAACCTGCACAATGTGTCACTGCTAATACACAGACGCAGGTAGTGCCTTATCCTAGTGGGAGGGTTATTCGTCAACCTGATCGGTATATATTCTTGGGAAAGTCTTTTGACAGAATCTTAGAAAAACTAGATACTGAACCCCGTAACTACAACGAAACACTCCAAGATAAAGATAGAGATTTATGGCAAAGGGTTATGAATTCAAAGATGGAATTTATGTATTCTAATTAGGTCTGAAAACTTGTAGAACCATCCGAAGGGATAAAATCCAACGAATGCAAGTAGATCTATAATAGGAATAGAGGAGCAAATGGGAAGGTGAAAACCTTCAAAATTAGGCTTATTGCAAAAGGGTTCACTCAGAATGAAGGGATTGATTATGAGGAGACCTTTTCGCCGATAATCATACTTAAATCTATCCAAATTCTCTTATCCATTGCGGCTCATTTCGATTACGAAATTTGAAAAATGGACGTCAAGACATATTTCCTTAACGGAAGTCTTGGCGAGTATATCTATACGGTACAAACAGACGATTTCGTAGCAAAGAGCCAGGAGCACATGTTGTGCAAGATTAAAAGATCTATTTATGAACTTAAATAGGTATCTATATCTTGGAACACTCGATTTGATCAGGCCATTAAATCTTATAGTTTTGATTAATGTCTTAACGAGTCATGTGCGTACAAGAAGTATGATGGAAGCGTGGTGGTGTTGCCTGTAAGATTGTGAGACACATTAGACACTATCCTAAAGCAGATATTCCTCCTCACGTAAAGGTTCAAACAGAGTGTATCAACTCCAATGTGCAACCCAATAACTCACAAGCGTTCTTCAACCAGTGTTTACGTTCACTAAGAGGATTTGAACGAATCACGAACCGATGTTACCCACAATATATAAAATAATAAAATAGTATCATAAAACACCTTTTTCTTTCTTTTCGTATGTCACCTTTTTTCTCATACTTCAAACCCTTCAAAACCTCCACTATGTATAGAAAGAAAATATAATAGAATATGATTAATACCAATAAATATAATTAGTTTTGTAATCGAATAGTAATAATAATATAATTATTTTATAGCAGATAAACCATGAATAGGCTATTAATAACGTATTAAACATTGTAACGGACAAGATAATAAATACAAAAATAATTTTTATAATAAAACTCTAATTAAGTAATAATAATAATATTTTTTATATTTTATTTTTATTAAAATTCTTCAACAATAATTAATAACAAAAAATATAAAATTACTATAAGTAACTAAGCCAAACACCCTCAACATTTATTCTCCGAGTAGTCCAAGTTCGTCTCATTGCTTTATAAGTGCTTTTTGTTCGGTTTAGTCATTTTGCTTTTGTTATTGTTTCTTGATTTAAAAAATAACATTGTTTAAACAGACCGATTAGATTTGTAATTTATCTTATTTAGCTCTCAGTTTGGTAATTTGGTGTCAGATTTTTTAATTAAAGTTACTTTAAATCAAATAAGTAAAAAGAGTTTTAAGCCAAAAAAGGTGAGAAAAAAGTTATTATGATTTTTTAAAATTTATTTTTATATAATTTTATATTTAATATAGAACTTATTTGATAGATCTTAACAAATAAATTTTTAAAATATAATATTTATATAATAAAAAAAGATGTGTATAATAAAAATTATGATATTTTAAAAAATATATAACATTATTTTATATAAAAAAGCTACAAGGCTAGGCTAAAAAGCCTTTGGATCCCAAATAATTTTTTTGACTTCTTAGCTTTTTTTAATTTTAAGAGAAAAATAAAAACTGAACTTTAAGTCGTTGACAAAAGAAACCTTAGTAATCGAAAGTTACAGTAAGAACTAATAAGCTTCGAAGATAGTAGAACAACCTAAGAAGTAAAAGATTGGAGTTAGTGTGGCGTGGGAAGCCACGCCACAATCGTGTTTACGGAATTTATTTTCCATTTAATTTATAATTTATTTAAAAAGTGTTATAAAATAAATAATTTCAACCACAAAAATGTACAAAATTATTATTTACAAAAAAAAAAAAGTACAGTATTGTGCATAACACGAATCACGAACATCAAGGCCCCGTTTGGTAACATTTATATTTTCTGTTTTCTGTTTTCTATTTTTGTTTTAAAATTTTTTATAAACTGTAAATAAAAGCATATTTGATAATTATTTTTATTTTCAAAAAATTATAAACAATTTTCAAAATTTATAAAATTTTTATAAATAGAAAAAATGTGTTTTTTTTAAACACGTTTTGATTATATATTTTTTTCCACTACTTCCGACTATTATATCCGACTACCACCTCCGACCACCGTTTTCGATTACCACATTCGGCCACCCCCTCCGGTCACCACCTCCGATCATTGTCTTGGCTTTTACCCACCACATTTGACCACCATCGCTATCTTTTACTATCTTTTCGGCTAACACCTCTGATCGCCATTACCAACTACTACTTCCAACCACCATCGCTACATCTTGCTATCATTCCAAGCTAACACCCTTAGTCACCGCCATTCGGCCACTACCGCCGACCACCTGCTTCGATCACCGCCTCTGACTACCACTTTCGACCACAATCTCTACCTCTTGTTATCATCACCGAATAATACCTCCAACCACCACCTCCGACTATTATATTCATCCGCAACCTCTAACTAACACTTTCCAAACATTTATGTGCCAAACATATTTTTATTTTTATTTTTTTATAAAAATAAATAAAAATATATTTTTTATTTTTTGTAAACAAAAAACAAAAGATTATAAGCGTTACCAAGCGGGACCCAAATAAATAAATATAAGATTGAAACACTCGTAGTCCTTGAAATTAAGGCCATGGAAAATGAAACTTCTCCATGCACACATTGATTTTTTTAATACATTCGTATATATAAATATTTATACATCGTGTATTAATATTATTTAAAAAATATTTATATATTTTGTACAACTATGACAAATAAACACATAAACAAGTAATAAAAATTGAATTTACAGATCAAATAAATTCAAAGAATACGATAGATCAAGGATAATATTTCACATTGTGTCTTTAAGACAAATTTTTTTCTCACTATATATAGTAATTACGGTATTTCGAACAACTATTTTTCAAGATAAAATGATTTGAATCTCATAAAAAAATCACTACAATTAATGGGCTTGGTGGGCCAAATAATGTTTTAACTTGTGTTTGGACTAACTTTTTTTGTAAGCTTTTTAGCTTTTTAACTTTTTTTGTAAAATAGTAAATATAAAAATATGTAGAAAAAACCAACTGAGACCAAACAAGTAAATTTTTTAAAAAACTTTTTAAGCAAAAAGTCTTCCAAAAAAGTTAAGCCAAATATACTATAAAAATTCAAGATTATTTAATCTGTAAAATATATATATAAAGAGAACAGACACAATTATTTATTCTAAACCATAGTTTTAGATACCGTACCGGATAATGTATTGGTTTTCTCATTAGTATTGTAACGCCCCATCTTCCAAGCATATCGGGACATATATAAATATAAATAAAGAAATATTATAGTCATTCATTCATATTTACATACCTTAAATATCACATCAAAAAAGAGTTTAAACTGATTAAAAGTACATAATAATTACAATTTTACTAAGAATTTTTAAAATATTACAAGAGTTAGAGGAAAACTGAACAAAATAACAAAAATAGAGATCTCGAATCCTCAGAATATATCAGTGGGGTCTACATACTCTTGGAACTCACCTTGTTCTTCGAGTTCTTCTTCTCCATCTGGAACGACTTTTTCTAAGTACTCCTTCTCACATACGGCACGAATGCCATGAGCCAAAACTGAGTAGAAAAACACTCAAAACCTTTTAACCAATCTCACGGCACAAAATTTACCACAACGCATACCAAATAACCCTTAAACACGCTTTAAAGTCAAGGAGACAGACAAATTTATAACAAAGTAGCAGATAAGTCAATAAACATACGTATAGAATGTCGTGTATACAATGCAAATGCCCAACCCAACATACACACAGATCATAACAGGAGTTCCACACCGAAAATTACCAAAGTAAACTTTTATGGATCATTGATCACCAAAGCCACATCGCGCCTCGTTGCGAATAGTAAATGTATCTCTGGGTTTCATGTCACAACTGTTTTACTCAATGGCAACGGTGTGGAGTCTGTGCCATCCTCTAGGCCAACAAAATTCAATAATCAATCAATCAATCATATAATAAGCGATTTGTCCCACCTTAAGATTCGTAATGCCTCCATCGGTGTCAATCCAAAATCTATGCTATCAAAACCAAAATGCTAGCAATGAACCCATAGTGCCAAACAATATTCATGATAAACCATTTCAAACACCGATGATGCACCCATGGTGTATAAACTAAATCTGTAACACCGAAGACACCCAGGGTGAATAAGGGGAATATATCCCAAAATACTTACAAAAATGGCAATTATGGATGCCCTAAACTTAGAACCAATAAGGACAATTCAACATAACACATCCCAACAACAATTTATACAGATGGACTCCAATATGCAAGGATGCAAGTGACAATGTCCATGATGTATAATATGGATCTCAAGTGCAACTATCTATAGTATGGCATCAACTAGCAAGGCAAAGTTCATGATACAACTCACTAAGTATAAGTACAACTGTGTGAGGCACAATTTCAATTCTTAAAATACAATTCAAACTAAATGGCATGAGTTCTAATCATCGTACATTCACTTAGAAACAGTAATCAACTAATTCATATCAATCATCATATTAAGCTCAGGTCTCACAGTAAAGGGTACTCAAATCATACTTAGCAACTTTAAGGTCAAATTCGGGTATTAAATTAAAGGGGCCGGAAGAGTTTTAGGGTATCTAGACTTAGAATCAAGTTATAATTTTTAAATACTATTTAAATAAAAATATTTTCTTCAACTCTTATATTTAACACTAAGGCCAAAACTTAAGGTAAATTGGTGAATAAAACATTCTAAGCGAGAACGACACAACACTTTTTTCAAAATTTTACCGAACATACGCCTCTGTTGGTTTCGGTTTTGGACCATCAAATCAAGTCAAAGTGAGCCCATTTTTAAATATGTTCTAGTTAAACATGTCACCTACAAGTCTTATGAAAGGTGATAGGGGTGGTCATTTGAAACAAGTTAAAGATATAAGCTATTTAGTAAATTAGGTTCTGTCAGTCGCCAAACCCTCAGCAGAATCGATTTTTCACAGAGAGTTTGAAAGGGATTTGAGGGATTTTTTCGAGGTGTCTAGGTCTGATTTCTAGACAGCAAGTAGTTTAATATGTTAACTACAATATTCATGAAGACCATATTTGGAGTAAGTCACTAAAAATAGGAGTTTTTGACTATAAAAAAATATGTGACAGAAGTGTCCTTTAATGGATGAACCACAATAGAGAGTTTTAAAGGGGTTTTGACCTATCAAATCTCAATATTTTGGGCTTAGATTTCGTGGGTAGTTAGATATATATTATCTAAAATGTTTATGTTTTGGCCAAAACTCGTATCTCATTGTAAACTAGGATGTTCAGATTGGTATTGTCAACTGCTCTGAAAATGATACATTTTGGTAGAATTGCAATATCTCGAGTTCGACTCGTTCAAATGAGTTCGAACTAACTTTGGATGAAAGATAACACAAAGATTTAGATTTGAACATAAATAACATATTTAGATCAATCTTCTACGTTGATTTATGAAATTCCAAAGATTATGGCCAAAACATTAAAGCACTCGAAAATCAGGTCCTTATATGTTCAAGTCTCTCACTTAAGATATGTCAAGGTTTTGTCCCATTTCTTTGTATGCTTGTATTTTATGTATGAATACCAGGATTCTAGAACCCATTTAAGTTATCAAACTCAAGAATAACAATACACAATCGCATCTCATATCATTCAAAAACATAACAGCCTCTAACTTGTTAATGCGACGCCTTTTCGATTTATTTTCGGTTCTCGATTTTTAAAGTGTTTAAAGAGATGAGTTGAGGGATATTTTGGATTATATTAGACATAAAGTTTAGAATTTTTACTTACTTGTTTGAGGGCTTAAAGAATGGTGGATGGCTAGAGAACTTAGCTTTATGCGCTATGGTCTCCAAAGACCTTTCTTTCTTGTACCCTTCTTCTTTTTCTTCTTCTTTCTTCTCTCAAACTTCTATGAACACTCAAGAACACTCACAATCTGATCTCTCCCTCTCTTGACCGAACCATGAAGGATAAAATGAGGTGTGTTTGGCTTAGTTTTATAGGAAAAAGCTTAAGGAACAAAATGATAACTTTTGAACCCTTTTTTCTTCATTTCACAAGGGTGACGTGACTTGGTGCAATATTTGAGAGATATATTTCAGATTTAGTTGAAGGGATTTCAGCTGCGGGTGTTTGGAAGTCAAAAAAAGATGAATTTTGCATTAATTAGGGGCTTATTCTACGTTTCTGTGCCCTTTTGTGCAAAAAAATGCCTTAAAAGTTAATTTGATATATCTTTCTAGTGTTTTTTCTACTAAAACTTATTATTTTAGTAAGTTTATCATAATTTTAGTATTTTCATGAATTATCATAATTTTCATAACAATTGATTAAATAGATATAGTCTTTTAAGTCAAATTAAACTAGTTTGACAAAATATGACTTTTTAATTTATTTTAGTGTGTATGAACTTCAATAATGATTTGTTTACTTTGGTTAACCTATATTACTATATTATTATGTATATTACTTGTTCCACAAGTCTTGGATCATCATAATGTTTTATTAGACACTTTTTCTTATCTTTTTAAGTTATAAAAAGCAAAAAGTTACTTTTTAGCACAACTCCCAAGGAGAATCGGCCACTAAGGGGTATTTGTGTCATTTTTTATGTTATTTTGTTTTTTGATACTTAATTGTGCTTAAATATCTTATTTAGAGTATCCATGTGTCAAAATTTAAATTTTTAATACTTTTTGGTGTACTAGGGACAACATGGTCATTTTACTCTAATTATGAGAATTTTTTATTTTTAATTTATTATTTCATGATAATTACTGAATTTAGAATGTTGGGAAATTCTTCGGGTGTTAAGGTTTTGTTATTTAACTTTTGCACCTTTTTAGGATTTTTTGGTCAAACTTAGGGGTTTTAAGTCAAGTTAAGGTTTCGAACCTCTTCCACGCTCTATGGCCTTGTGAGCCATCCGTCATTAATACCAAAATTTGGACTAGGTCTTTACACGGGTTATTATCAATCAGGTTGTTACAATTAAGATTCGAACCAGGTCGTTACATGTATGGTACATATCGGTACTGATAAAATACCAGATACCGTTTTAAATCTATCACTATAAAATATTTTTTTATATATTTTTAGAAAATATTGTTCAATAACAAATAATTTAGTATAACATAATTATTTATTTAAAATAATATTTTAATTAATTAGTCTAAATTAATACTTAATCTTATTATTTATAATGAGATAGCTAATTTAAAAGCGATAAAATTTAATATTTACACTTTTTAATAATAATTTAACATTGATTTATTTTATAACTCTTCTTTTATGCTATATTTGATACTTGAATTGGAGTATAAAAATAAAAAAAATAAAAATAGAAACAAAAAAATAAATAAAAATTATTATTTTAAAAAAATTAATTATGAACTGATATGACCCAGTACAGACCTGTACAGACCGGTATTGGCCAGTACAGACCAGTATTGGCCGGTACGTCAGGTATTTTGACCAATATATAATCAAGTAATTAGCGTACCAATTTTGTTTTAAACCGGTACATACCGACCAGTACCAATCGATACATACTAGTCGGTACAGAACAATACATACAACTATGTTATGAACAAGTGTTGCAAAAAAAAAAACACATTCCTACAATAATTACTAGCTAACTCGTTATCTTCTATTAATTTTCTATTTACTCTCAAATAGTTTTAAAGCTATTTTTCTAACATCTATACTATTTTATACTATTATTAAAATGAACCACCGTACTTTAGTTTCTTAAACTCGGTCATATTTTTTACATCATAACTACTTTTTTATTCCACAAATCCGACCATATTTTTTCTTAAACCCGATCATATAATTACCTCACTCTTTTATCTCTTTATTATTCTTTTATTATATATTGAAATATTCTTATTTTTAAACTTTCATAATTTGTAGTTAAAACATTTTATTTTTATTATTTAATATATAATTATTTTTATTATATGATTTATTTTTTAGTACTTTTATATAATAATTAATATTAGGAACACATCGCGGGGCATAAATACTAATAAAATTAATGGGTATGCAAAGTATATATATATATATATATATATATATATATATATATAAGAAAGTGCATTTACCTTCTGCCCATGGAAAAAGCTAAAACGACATACCCATCTTGATATTGCAAAACTGTCAAGTGGCTTTCGGTCCCCATATATCTCCTTCGCGGACCTAACCTGCATACAGCCCAATACCTTCCGCACGTGCCAAAACCTTTTTAAGGAAAATTATATTTTATATCATGTGTTTCCTAAATTATTTTTTAAATAATTGCATACAATGGAATTACATATGAGATAAAGGCCTTGATTGATAATTTTGATTTTTTGACTTTTTAATTAAAAATACTAAAAAGTTATGGTTGTCTATTTGACAAAAAGTAAAAAAAAGAGTACAAAAACAAATTGAAACACAAATTTTTATAATAATATATTCAAATTTTTACCACTTTTAAAATATAATAATACTCTTTATTCATAACTTATGTATTATTACTACCAACTACCAACTACATATAATTGTCAATATCAAATATATATATAAGGATAAAATTGTTCACTTTGAACAAAAAATAAAAAAATTAACTTATTACTCAAGCAACCAACTTAAAAAAAGTTAACTTAAAAATAAAGTTACCAAATAATCTACTTTGAATCTAATTTAACTTTTTAGCTAGAAAATTAAAAAAATAAAATAATAATAATAATAACTTTTAAACTAATTCCCAATTAGGACCAAAATATATTACTTTTAAAGTCAAATAAAAATATCATATAAGTGATTAGATATCGTCAGATTGTGAAAAGTGTTTATAAGTAGCATGGTGGAATATATATGGTTTATGTACATATTACATTTGATGAAATTATTTAATGTTATAAAAGTTTCTCCTTCAATTTTTCTTTCGATCTTAACCTATTTGGCAATTTGTGACAACATGCTTATTCTTGACATAATACACTTATATGTGGTAATTTGGTTCTTGTATATGGCAGAATATCAATGAAGCAACATTGCAGCAATTTGAAGAGCAAAAGCTTATGTAGCAGGACTGTGTTTTTACTGCAAGGCTCATGGGACCGCTCGAGAGGTTTATAGACTGCTCAATCGGTCTTTTACGCAGAACAGCTTTACTCAGCAGTTATGGTTACGTAGCAGCCTAAGGTTCAATGTAGATTAGGCAAGTCAATATTGTGTATGACTTGGGGCAAGAAAGGAGGTTGCTTTTTGGAGTTTCGAATGAAGTTTTTCGGCTTGACGAACATAAGAGATTTTAGAAGCTTCAAGACTATCGTTCAAGCAACTTGATCATCATCACATCCGTGACTTTAGAGGATTCTTAAGTAGTGAAGACTGTTGGTGGATTCTGACGGTAGACAAGCACAGAATTGGCAAGAAAAGGTTACAAACTATGATTGTGGAGTCAGTCAATTCTGTAAGGATTTCTTATAACCAAACTTGATTTTTATAGTGCTTTTTTATCGAACTTGGATAAGTTCCGTGATTTTTATCATATTAAGATTTTTCACGTAAAAATCACTTGTCTCTTTTATAGTTGATTGTGGGTTGGTTATTTGTTTATTTTGTTAATCCATTCGTGCAAATCAAACTAAAATTATTTTTTTTTCTAAAAGAAAAAATTATTTTTCAATTGGTATCAGAGTAAATCTCTCTTTTTTTTATGAAGTGTTGATCGTATTTTTTTGTTTGATTTACTCAAATGGATTATCTGAAAGAATGTGCTTCTACCGGTCAACCCCCTCTTCTTAACGGATCCAATTATTCTTTTTGAAAGGTCAGGATGAGGGTTTTTCTTAAAACTATTGATGAGTGTGTTTGGCTAGCTGTTACTGAGGGATATGAATACTCTACTATTATTGTTGATAGAAAAATACTCCCTAGGCCTTCGGCTAAATGAGATAGAACTGATTTTGATAATGTTAGTTGGAATAGTAAGGTTATCAACGCTGACTTTCGAGAAGTCATAGAAGAAGAGTTTCATAGAATCAGCACGTGTGGTTTAGCTAATGAAGCGTGGGACAACCTTCAAGTCACTCATGAATGAACACAAATTGTAAAAATTTTCAAACTTCAACGCCTTACTACAAGTTTTGAAACTCTTCATATGAAAGATGACGATAAGTTTGACTATTTTTACACCAAGTTAAGTAATATCGTGAATTCTTCTTTCAATCTTGGCGAAAAGATTCCTAATTCCAAAATTGTTCAAAAAAATTTAAGATCTCTTCCCGAATGTTTTCAACCAAAAGTCACTGTAATAGAAGAAAATAAAGACATTGACTCTATTACAGTTGAAAGTTTGGTTAGAAACTTGCAAACTTATAAGCTGAATTTTCAAAATCACATAACTTCAAAAAATTTTGCTTTTAACTCAGCTCAAGGGTTTGCAAGTGATTCAAATGATGAATTCGATCCTGAAATGATGTCTATGTTTGTTAAAAAGTTTAAAAAAATTTAAAAAAATAAGAAGCTTAATTGGGAAGAGAAATCACAAAGGAGATTTGGGAATGACAAATTTAGAAATAGACCCAAATCCTTTGATATAAAGGGCCCAAAATCTCAAAATCATGACCCTCAATGCTATGGATGGAAAGGATTTGGGCACATTTTTCAAGAATATCCAAGCAAGTTGAAAAGGAAGTAAAAGGTATTCACAGTAACCTGGGATAACAACGTGAACCGGAGTTAAGTGATGAGAATGATGACCAGTATGATGATAGGAATGCCATAGCCTTTGTTGCTTCTGTCCACAAGGACTTAAGTGAAACCGATAGAGAGGAGACTGAGAGTGAATCTGGTGAGGAAGAAACAAATGAGAAAACTTGTGAATGTGAAGATAATGAAACTCTCCAGTTAGCTTATAACAAGCTTTACAAAGAGAGTTACGTGCTGACCAAGAAGTGTGGCAAATTGATTTTTCAACTCAAAACCAGTGAGAAGGAGAGAAAAAAAATCATGCAAGAGCTACTGATAGCTCAAGCTAAAGAGGGGGATTTAAAAGCTGAAATGAACATCTTGTACATTAACCTTGAAAATTATAAACAAGATAGAGAAAGATTTAAGTTGATGAATGATGAAAAATTCTCTAGAATGTCTAAATTAGAAGGCCATATAACTGAGTTGGAGAATAAATTGAATAAGGCTAATGTTACTCTTAAGCGTTGGAATGCAGGTTCACTAATTTTGGATGGACTACTGGGAGACCAAAAAGTGGCAAGTAACAAAACTGATTTGGGCATTGCTGGAACTTCAAAAAGCAAGCCATTCATAAGAAAGAAAAAAGTTGCCCAACCAAATCAGACTACTGCTACTCAAACCTTTGTGAAAGCTTAAATTGTTGAAGGGGTGAGTCCAAAAATAATTGAAGTTGCTGACTTCATCAAAGTGAAGTCAAAAGGGAAACGTTTGATAGGTAAATCCACCATTCAACGTGATGAGGTAAGAAAATTTAACTTCACTCCTACTTGTCATCAATGCGGCATCTTAGGTCATATTCACCCTAATTGTAAACTGTTGAATAGGATGTCCATTTCAAATAATAGCTTTGTACCCATTTTCCATTATTGTGGTATGAGAGGACACATTAGGGCACATTGCTTTAGGTTGCACATCATGTCTCATATGAACTATCATTTTAGGTTTGACAAGCCATCTCAAGTTAAGAAACCTAAGACACAACCCACAGAGTCTGCCCCCGTAAGAACTACGAAAGTCTAGGTACGATCTAGAGACCTGAAGTCCTATGTGGTTCAAATTGCTATGAGAACTCAAAGCTCTCACATGTAGTATTTGGACAGTGGGTGTTTACGTCACATGTCTGGTGACAGATCTTTGTTCGCTACCCTAGAGGCTTATAATGGTGGTTTAGTGACATTTAGAGACGGTAACTCATCTAAATTCATTAGGAAAGGATCCGTTTCTTCTCAGGTATTTCCAGGTTGGATAATGTTCTTTTGGTTGATGGTTTAAAGGCAAATCTTTTAAGCATTAGTTAGATGTGTGACACCTATCATGAAGTACATTTTTTAAAAAATAATTGCATTATTTTAGATAAAAAGGGTAAAACTGTCATCCATGGAATTAGAACATCTGACAATTACAATGGAATTGTATCCTTGAATGTTAAATCATGTAACTCGGCCAAGATTAATGATGCTAATTTGTGGCATCGGAGATTAGACTATGTCAATTTCAAATATTTATTCAAAATTGTCAATAAAGAATTGATTAGAGAGGTACCCAAATTGGGAAGCCCATTTAACCATGTCTATGGGGCGTGCCAAATAGGAAAACAGACCAAAGCCCATCATAAGCAAACCGACACCATGGCCACTAAAGCTCCTTTGGAGCTTATTCACATGGACTTGATTGGTTCTACCAGAACTGAAAACTTAGGAGGGAAAAAGTATATTTTTGTGGCTGTTGATGATTTCACTCAATTCACTTGGGTAATTTTTTTAAGAGAGAAGACAAAAACTTTTGGTGTGTTTAAGACCCTTATTCTTAAGCTTCAAAATGATAATCTGAATCTTTTGAGCATTGCGTTATGCATTAGATCAGAATAAAGAACATTCTGAATCTTCAAAATGATAAACTTTTGGGACTGCTCGAGCGGTTTTTAGACCACTCGATCGGTCTTTTACACAGATCGAACAACTTTACGTAGTAGTTACGGTTATGTAATAGCCTTAGGTTCTATGTAGGTTAGGCAAGTCAATATTGTGTGTGACTTGGGGCAAGACAGGTTGCTGCTTTTTGGAGTTTTGATTGAAGTTTTTTTGGCTTGACGAACATATGAGATTATAGAAGCTTCAAGACTATCGTTCAAGCAACTTAATCATAATGACATCCGTGATTTGAGAGCCAAGTGGTGAAGACCGTTGGTGGATTTCGATGACAGACAAGCACAGAATTGGTGTACGAGGATTCAGAAAGAAAATGTTACAAACTAGGATTGTAAATTCAGTAAGTTCTGTAAGGATTTCTTATAACAAAACTTGATTTTTATAGTGCTTATTTATCGGAGTTGGATAAGTCTCGTGGTTTTTACCTTATTGGGGTTCTCTATGTAAAAATCGCTAATCTCTCTTGTGGTTGATTGTGGATTGGTTATTTGGTTGCTTTGTTAATCCATTCGCACAAATTAAACTAAAATTATTTTTTCTCTGAAAGGAAAAATCATTTTTCATTTTATCTAAAATTATTTATACTATGTTCCATTAAGATGTGATAGATAATTGAATGATGAATTAATTATTTTTAATTGCAATAGAAAATAAGAGAACAATCCAAAAAAATTTAATCTCTCGCAATGCCATATTTTCCTACGT
>JAUMHN010108599.1:0-14228 GCA_032360265.1 Heliamphora ciliata
AGAGAGAGAGAGAGAGAGAGAGAGGATTTACCATAAATCTTTCAATGCTTTTTTTCCATCCTTTAATCTGTTCTCTTTATTTTTTCTATTCCAGATTGCTGTCTTTTGCTTTCTCCTCTTCCCTAAATGCCTCTTAGATTTTTTGACGACTTCTTTCTTTTTCTTAAATGCACTAATGACAGCTTAAATAGGCAAATGGGGAAGCTTGGCCAACGTGGGAATAGTGGTGGTAAGTTATGGTAATGGTGGTTTTTAGCCACCTTACATGCATTTTGCCTTTTTGTGGATTGTTTTCGACCCATGTTTTTATCTAATGGCTATTCACATGGGTAATTCGCTCACCACTTTCTAGGCTTTTACATATATAGGTTATGTTCGGGCAGACGTTGCTTATTGACTTATTAATTTATTTTTGTTTATTTTAATTTAAACATCATAAAATTTGACTTATTGATTTATTTTTTCTTATTTTTGTCTTTTCTAAACTTTGTTTATATTTTAATAAAAAAAATTACTTTTTCGACTCGTAGGAGTCTAAAAAGTATAATATTTTGACTAAATAATGAAAAACGTTCACTAAAAATAAAAAATTTATGAAATCAAATAAACTAATAAGTCAATAAACTAAATTCACCCATTCAAGGTCATATATTTATGTGTATATATTTATAATATTATTATATTTTCCCTCCACATTGTTTTGACTTGAGGGAGAGAGAGACTAAGAGAGAACGTGGGTTTTGCCTCCATTTTTCTAATTTTTTTTTATTGTAATTAGGTGATTTGAGAAATTAAAAGAGTTATTTTTTTTTTAATTTCCAAATCACTATTGTAGAGGATAAGAATTAGAATCTACTAGTCCCGTCCAAGATGGCTAAAATGTCAGGAAATGATTCCATATGTACTACACAAGAAAGGGGTGATGTCCTCTGGTGGCTATATTTTAGTGGACCCTCCGACGATCAAGTTAGGCAAGGGTTACAGAGAGAGAGAAGAACTTGAGAGAGTATTTTGACAGAGTTTTTGCAAGTAGAAGTGAGTGTACTTGTGTCTCAAAATGTGCTGGCTATTTATAGGAAGAAATATACTTGACCCACTTACGGAATTCGATCCGACCCAAGCAGATCGGGTTGTACTCCCTCTCTCTATCTGATGCATAGCAATTAATGGTTTAATAGTGACTTATCAGTGCCATCATTAGATATCTCTGCAAGATTTTTCTACAAGTGCCTTTTGTCATGTCAAGCTGTCCATCGAAACTCAGACCTAGTCTAGGTTAAGTCAACTCTTTCTGACTCTCCAGTCCTAGAGTTGGTTCAACTGTTACGAATATCTTATCATCAGATCACTTTTCTGACACGCGTATCAACTTGAGTATCAACCTTCAAGCACGGATCTAGGGGTTGCACAGCTATTCTTGCTCGGACTTGGATGCCGAGCATTCCCTTTCAAGATGCCGAACATTTCGTGTCTAAGATCAGTATTGAACTCCTTCCGAACTCGGAGCCGAGAACCATGCTCGGCTTCACATGCCCAGAGGTCCACGAACCTTGGACACATTGTCCGAGCAGCTCAGCTTACTGCCCGAGCTGGCATATAAATGCCGAGGTGCATGCCATGGTTGAAAGGCCTGTTGCGCTGTACAGCCTTCCACGTGTGCTCCACGTGGCTCTGGTCGGCCCACATGTGCTCCACGTGGTTCCGGTCGGAACTTGTCCCCCCTCAATTGCCCCCATCATCTTGTTGTAGGTCGAGATCTCGAGCTGCTGGAAGATGATGTGATGTTCTCGCTCGATTTGTTGCTTCATTTTTTGACCGGGAGGCTTGTTGAGCAAGCTTTGCTGACGTATTGTCCCTTAGCCTTCTTCACGCCAACTGTCACATCCGCCACGTGGAGGCACCCTATCGGTTCTGTGGCGCATTTAATGCGCGCATTAAATGTGTACAGCGTTAGTTGTACCTTGGGTACAGGAATGTTATTCGTCGTTTTCAATAAATGTCTATCATTTGACCTAATTATTGTGATTTGCTCGGATTCATTAATCTGACAAGGAAAAGCGCTCAGCCTTTTGATCTAAACACCAGTACTACGAGATCAACCGTCGTGATCTATTCGGATTGAGTTGCTCGAGCCGTGTGCGCTGCTTGTGTTAAATGCGCATTAAATGTATACGGTGCACGTCAGAGCACGCGCCACAACTGCTACCTTTTGGCACTTCGTTTGAATGTACAAGGAAAGCTATAAAAGGGGGAAGGTCATCCTTGTCCCACTCTTTTACGAACCATCAAGACTCCCAGAGGCTAGACAATTTCTGGCATTACTCCGGCGACTAAGATTCCGACAACTTCGGTGACTTTCCAGCCTCATAGAGTCTTCTTTTCTTAGGTTAGCGTTCTATCTTTCCAATTCCATTAACCTTTGCTGTTTATTCACTGACGCCTCGCCACTGCAACGGTTGCCGGCGACCTCCCTCCTCTATTCTGTATACATCATGGGAGTGATGTCACCGCCGTTACGATAGAGGCTAGTCTACCTGTGCTATGCCCCAGATGCCTCAGCGCCGCCGCCACCAGCCCCGACGGTGGTGGTGTTGCCGCCGAGGAAAACGTCTATTACATTTCTTGAAAATGTATATAACTCAATCATCATCATTTTCATTTTTTCATTCATTTTTTTTAGAACGAAATGGGGCGTCTTGGGCAGTATGTGGACACGCCTGAGGTTTTGGCTGAGCTCTACCGAGCTAGGTCGATCCCTGACGATGTCACCATACGCCAGGCAACCGATAAAGAGACCTGGACTACTGAAGAGCCCGGGGCAGCCATTTTTCCCTTGGTGGCTCACCTGGAGTCTAGGCTAGAGTTCTCACTCCTGAGCATAGTGAGGGAGGCTCTAGCTTTTTATCGACTGTGCCCGGCGCAGCTCACCCCCAACGTTTTTTCTCTCCTGATGAGAGTAGCTCTGTTGAACCGGTACATGGGAACTGATCTTGGTGTCTGGGAACTTCGATATTGCTACTCCATATCTGAAACGTCCAAGGGTCAAAATAGTTATTACCTCAAGGCCAAGAATAACCGGAATATTGTACTTGAGCTCAAAAACTGTGAACAAGGGCAATTTGCATGATGTCATAGTGGTCGGGGGAAACTGGAAGCTCGACCCTGGCGTCCAGGTTACCCGTGTTCAGCTTTGTCCCATAAGAGCTGGGACCCCGGGTAGCTGAGCTCTTCCCCTTGAATTCTTCCCTTGTTTTTGATTTCCTCGTGTATATCCCAAGATCTTATACCTTTAATCTTTTCAAGTGCCTATTGTAACACCTCCACCATCAAAGACAGAAAGGACGGCAGAGACGGTTGAATCAATATCGACCACCTACGGTGTGCTCTGGACTGGGATAAAGACGCCCGCTCATTTAAGAGACTTTTTAATAGGGTGCCGATCAGACCAGGGGAGCTCGAACATTGATTAGAACATGTCGAGGGAGTACCAGAGCGCGGTTAGAGCACGGAGGCCTCTACATCCAGGGCTCGCAGCAGACCCTCTTCCAGCTCGACCAGCCGAACAGTCTTCTAGGCAATAGAGATGTCATAGAGGAACTTGTTCAACCTGCTAGGGAACGTGCTTGGCCTGACCACCGCCACTAAGCCAGCCACCGCTTAAACTCCACAGTCTAGGACGACCATCACGTACCACCAGCCGCCCGTGCTCTCGCTCCAACCCAACCAGCTCGGGCTCAAAAGAGGAGGAGCACAACCGCTGACAGCGCCAAACGGGAGATACAGCGCCGAGTCGAGGCACCCACCCAACCCTCTAAGCCGAACAAGACAGAGGATGCCGCGCTGACCTCTAAGGTGCCACTCTCTTTTTCTCCTACGTACCGTGGCAAGCCTGTCACCGCTCTAGATTCGGTGCAGTAGAGCCATCACGTCACGTGGGCTCTGGCCAAGAGCCTCTGCCTCCTCAAAGACAAGGCAGACTACACGGCTATTCCAGATGCTTCGCTGACCAAGCAGGACGCACAACATATTATTGTGGTAAGATACTCGGTACTCTATCCTATAGTAGTTTTATTTGCACTTTTTCCTTGAACGGTCCCCCGGGTTAACCTTGTCTCTTAACAGGGCCTGCAAATGGGGATGGAGGCTACCGACCAGTGCAGCAGGGTACAAGAGAAGCACGATCTCCTCCACGTTGAAGTTTTAAAGCTCAAGGAGGACATCGGGTCCTTCAAGATCAGGTCGGCGAAGCCTCAAAGGCTATGGAGGACGCCAAAGTTCGTGCTGCCCGGGCTTTGAACGCTGTGAAAGAGCAGGAAGGAAATCTTTCTTTCGTTATCAAGGAGCTCGACGCGGCATCGAAGGCAAATGATTCACTTGAGAAGGAAAATGCCGAGCTTAGAGCGGCCAACGCCCAAATTCACAAAGAACGGTTTGATGAGGGCTATGACCGAGCGAGGGACTTCTATGAGGCCCAGGTGATGAGCATGCAGAATCCACTGTTCAAGATGAGGTGGGACTCGGCTCTCAACGCTGCGCTCGTGGGCTCAAATTTCGAGCTGCGCATAAATGTCCCCTGGATCCACCCCACAATCCCATTTCCCAACCAACTCTCTCACTTGATCGGCCTGGCCATACCTCCGAGCTTCAAGGTGGAGGCTGTGCCCGTCTCTACTGTTCAGGTCGACCCTCCGCCGCCTCTAGCGCAAGAGTTCGACGTACCTCCACCTCTCCCTATCGAGCCGACCGAATAGGGTGGCGAATTTGAAGAGTTTGAGCCACTGTAGTCGGAGTCTGGGGCCTCGGGCGCCAATGTCACAGTGGATCTCACCCTGAAGGAAGACCTGCCGCCTGAGGAGGAGTCCCCCATCCATGGGGAGGAAGAGCAAGTGGCCGTGGAGAAGCGTGCAGGCTCCATCCCAACAGAGCAGAATGAGACGGACGCTGCTCAGATGCCCTAGCCCTTTTGTTCTTCTTTTATTTTTGTTATGTTTGGAATTTTTTTCTCCAAGTTCGCATTGTACAACCTCGATCCAACTGTGAGGTCTGCATGCCTCTGCTTTGTACACAATTTCATCTTATTAATGAAAAGTGTTTTTGTTCGATCTCTCGCAACTGCTGTTCCATTGATATTTATTGTTACTTTCTTAATTTTTTACACAAGTGCATGACGCTCAGCCTCATATCGCTTTGTGAGGCCGAGCATTCTAATTATACTTTCAAAATTGCCAAGCAAAGGAATTTCACATTCGTGTCATCATGCAAAACTGCCCGAACACTTAGTGTAAATCCAAGCTGTAGTGCATTCATAGCCGACCGAACAAAACGCTTAGCCGAGCTAGGTCACTCAATTGCATTGATTTTGTTTGATGTAGAAACCTCAAAATTACCAAGTGGCTCAAGGTCGACTCTAGCTATTTTCCTGTTCGGATGAACTGATGCTGCTTAACTGAGCTGGGCCCCTTGAAGTCAATTGGGGACTTATAATGCCTAGCCAAGCTAGTATTTTCTTGCCTAGGCATGACTTGAAGTCATTTGGGACTTTTATTGCCTAGCCAAGCTAAGAATTTCTTGCCCAAGCATGACTCAAAGTCATCTGGGACTTGTTGCCTAGCCAGGTTAGGGCTTTCTTGCCCATGACTCGAAGTCATCTGGGACTTGTTGCCTAGCTAGGCTAGGGCTTTCTTGCCCAAGCATGACTCGAAGTCATTTGGGACTTTTATTGTCTAGCCAGGCTATGACTTTCTTGCCTAGGCATGACTTGAAGTCATCTAGGACTTGTTCCCTAGCCAGGCATGGACTTTCTTGCCCAGGCATGACTCGGAGTCATCTGGGATTTTTATTGCCTAGCCAGGCTAGGACTTTCTTGCCGAGGCATGACTTGAAGTCATTTGGGACTTGTTGCCTAGCCAGGCTAGGACTTTCTTGCCCAAGCATGACTCGAAATCATATGGGACTTTAATTACCTAGCTAGGCTAGGACTGCGTTGAGATGCCTTAACCAGACACGAACTTTTTCATCAAAAGGTCTCTTTATTCATCATTTATGGAACAAATTTACAGTTTTGACACTTTAATGATAAAACTTCCTTAAATTCTGGGCATTCCAGGGCCTTGGGATCTGCTTCCCTTCTAAATCTTCAAGTCTATATGCTCCCGTGCCTGCAACTGACGTGACTTTGTACGGACCCTCCCAGGTCGGGCCTAGCTTGCCATCAAGGGGGTCCTTTGTATTAAGGAGGACCTTTCTGAGAACCAGCTCGCCGACCTAAAAGATCTTTTGGTTCACTCGTCTATTGTAAAATTTTTCAAGTTGCTGGTGGTAGGCCACAAGCTTGACCATAGCCTGCTCTCTTCTTTCCTCGGCTTATGTCCAAGTCTCGAGCAATGCTGAGGCTGTTATTCCCGAACTCGAAGGCTTCAGTTCTAATAGTGGGCAAGCTGACCTCTAGAGGGATCACTGCTTCCAAACCATAGGCAATGGCAAATGGTGTCTCCCCGGTAGAACTTCTAGGAGTTGTTCGGTAGGCCCATAATACCGATGGGAGCTCGTCTACCATTTTCCTTTAGCCTTCTCCAACCTTCTCTTCAGCACGGATAGAAGTGTCATGTTCGAGATTTCTACTTGGCCGTTACTCTAAGGGAATAAGGGTGTTGAGAAATAATTCTTTATTCCCAAACCTGAGCAGAATGTCTTGAACAAATTACTGTCAAACTGTTTCCCATTGTCTGCAACTATGGCACGCGAAATACCAAACTTGGTAATGATGTTCTTTTATAAAAACTTCTTCGCGTCTACGTCTCTGATGTTAGCTAAGGGCTCAACCTCCACCCATTTGGAAAAATAATCTGTTGCTACTATTAGGAACTTTTTATTGCGGGTGCCTTAGGCAATGGCCCAACAATATCCAGTCCCCATTGAGCAAAGGGCCATGGGCTGTTGATCGAGCTAAGTTCCTCGGCTGACTGCCTGTGTAGGGGTGCAAATTTCTGACAATTCTCACACTTTTGTGAATATACCTAGGCATCTTTCTGTATGTAGGGCCACCAATAGCCCTAAATTATTGCTCGGTGTGCCAAAGACCTTCCCCTAGTATGGCCCCCACATATCGCTTCATGAAGCTCGAACAGAAAGTCTTGGGCTTTGTTCGGAAGAACACACAGTAGATAGGGCCATGAGAAAGATCTTCTATATAACTGACCCTTAAGAGATAGCCAAAATCGTGTAGGTTTATGTTTGACCTTATGTGCCTCTTTTTTATCCTCGGGGAGTTGACCATCTTTAAGGAACTTGATGATAGGATCCATCCAGCTCGGCTCTTGGTTGTTGGCAACGGCATAAACCTGCCGAGCAGTCGTTTCAATGCTCGAACTCTCCTGTTTCTGTACTTCTACTGTCCTCTTGAGCCCGAGCTCGGTTGCCGAGGCTAGGGCTGCTAAGGTATCGACATGAGAATTCCCTTCCCTGTTGACTTGTTCGATCTACACTTCTTCGAATCCCCTGACCAGCTCAAGTGCTATGGAAAGATAGGAAACCATCCTGTCATCTCTAGCGTTATACTGCCCAGTTATTTGGTTCACTACTAATTGGAAATCGCAAAATACTTTCAACTTTTTAATGCCCAGGAGTTCGGTGCTTCTGAGCCCTGCGAGTAATGCTTCATACTCGGCTTCGTTATTAGACGCTACGACTCCCAATATGATAGAATTCTCTATTACTGATCCGTCTAGGGAGATGAGGACCACCCCTGCTCCTGAGCTTTTCTGGTTTGACGCGCCATCAGTGTATAACCTCCATCTTTGCATTGATTCATAGCCATTTTGGGTGGCCTTCGATTACCCATTTTCTGTTCCAGCTTCTATTCTAGCCTGGTCATCCTTCCCTCCAGCTCGGACTCGACCGTGGTTGGGTCCGAGCTGAGTAAAGAGCTCGACCTAGAGAATTCGGCCATAAAGTCCGCTAGGACCTACCCCTTGATTGCCGTACTTGGTCGGAACTCGATGTCATACTCCCCGAGCTCCACTCCCCATTTGGTAATTCATCCGGAGAAGTCAGCCCTCCGCAGCAAAGCTTTAACCAGGTGTGTAGTCAGGACAACGATTTTATGTGCCTGGAACTATTGTGCCAGCTTTCGATATGCCATGACCAGAGCCAGCATTAGCTTTTCCAGGGGCAAGTACCTAGTCTCGGTGTTGAGGAAGGTGTGGCTGACATAATAAATGGAAGCTGCTCAGCAATGTCCAGCCTGACCAGGACGGCAGTAGCTGCGCGTTCTGACACTGCAAGGTACATATATAGCTCCTCGCCAAACATGGGCTTGGATAGAAGAGGAGCCGAGGTCAGGTACTCCTTCAATTTCTAGAGTGCCTGATCACACTCCTCCCCCCAGATAAAATTTTTGCCCTTTTTCAACAACTGGAAGAAATGATAGCACTTATCTGAGGATTGGATAATGAATCTATTCTGAGCTGCTGCCATTTCTGTCAGTCGCTGTATCTCACTAGCGGTCTTTAGGGTTGTATGTTCTGAATTGTCGCGATCTGGTCGGGATCTACCTCGATCCCTCTCTTGCTTATCAAGTGCACCAAAAACTTACCTGATTGTACACCAAATGCACATTTCGAGGCATTAAGCCTCAGTTTGTAGGTTTTCAGCACCTCGAAGACGCTGCTCAGGTCGGCCAAATGATCGTGCTCTTGCTTGGTCGTCACTACCATTTCGTCTATGTAAACTTCAATACTCTAACCTAGCATAGGTTGGAATATCTTAGTTACGAGACTTTGGTAGGTTGCCCCAGCATTCTTCAAGTCAAAGGGCATGACCTTGTAACAGTATAATCATCTGAGAGTGATGAAATTGGTCTTCTCTTGATCGTTTGGGCTCAAAGCTATCTGGTTGTTGCCCCCATAGGCATCCAAAAAACTAATGGTTCTGTGTCCGGCCGCCGAGTCCACTAGCTGATCAATCTTGGGAAGTGGGAACGAATCTTTAGGGCATGCTTTGTTCAGGTCGGTGAAATCAACACAGACCCTCCACTTCCCATTTTTCTTCTTCACTACTACAGTGTTGGACAACCATTGGGGGTACTGCACCTCCCTTATTGCCCCTGCCTCGAGCAATTTCTCAACCTCCTCTGCTACGGCCTCCGAGTGTTGAGCCGACGATCTCCTTCCGTGCTGGACTATCGGCTTGTGTGAGGGATCCATGTTCAATTTGTGCTGCATTACTTCTGGGTCGATTCTTGGCATTTCATAGGGAGTCTAAGCAAATACCTCCACATTTGATTTGAGGAAGCTCACCAGGTCGGTTTCATCTTACTCGGCCATATGAGATCCGAGGAGGAAGAAACGATCAGTGTCGTCCTCATTCAATATAATCATCTTCAGTGGCTCCACCACTTTTTCTGTTGGTGTTCTCCCCACGTCTTCCAAGAGTGGCCTGTCTTGAACTTCAACCACACACATCTGCTCATCGCTGGACGAGCCTGCTTTTTCTCGGATTGCAGCCATAAAACATTGCTTGGCCGCTACCTGATCTCCTCGGATTGTTTCTACACCCCTAGCGGTTAGGAACTTCAGGACTTGATGATATGTTGAGAGGATGTCCTTAAGCTGGTGAAGTCAAGTCCTCCCCATTATAGCATTGTAGGGGGATGGCACATCTACCACCAAAAATTCAATAGTCTTGAGCTCGGAGCCTACCTTGACCGGCAGTGTGATTCTCCCCATTGGCAGGACGGGCTGACCGTTGAACCCGACCAAAGGGGTGTGGCATTTCAACAAATCCTCTTCCTTAAGCCCTAACTTCTGGAAAAGGTCAGAATACATCACCTCCGCCGAGCTTCCTTGGTTGACCAAGATACGCTTCACGTCATACCTCCCAATCCAGAGGGTTATAACGAGTGCATCGTTGTGCGGGTGTTCAACCCCTTCTAGGTCGGAATCAGTGAAAGTCACGTCTCCTACCAAGAACTCACTGCTCAGAGATTTTCTTTTGCCCGAACCACCCTGGCCGAGTTGGGTCTACATAACCTCGCATCGATGTGCCCTCTTTCGGCTTTCACCCCTTACCTCATTTGACGTTTTCGGCCTAGAGGCTACATGTATGACATTGATAATTCCCACGGGTTCCTCTACTCCTCTACCCTGCTCGGCATGAACATACTGTTCATCCCGGGTTTTTTCTTTATCGATATACTGCCCGAGGTTCCATGCCTTCACCTGCTCCTCCATGAACCTTTTGAAGGTTCGGCAACGATCTGTGTAATGCCCATGTTTTCTATGGTAAGCACAATGTTTTTTCTCGTCTCGCTTGCTTGGATCTGTGAACATCTTTGTTGGCCAGACAAACCACGGTTTATCTTTAATCTGGTTGACCAGCTTGTGAATGGGCTCCTTGAATACAGTATTGGCCACTTCATATACTTCGTTTGGCCTCTCGCGCTCTTTTTCCCGATGAGTCTTCTTCTTGACCTTCTTGTTCACCTTATTTTCTGTTCGGGATCCTTTCTGCGCTTCCTGGGCAGGGATTTCATTACTCACTCCTTCCATATCCTCCTCAACTTTGGAGTACTGCTCGATTCTCAACATCAGCTCGAACATGCCCTGAGCAGGCCTCTTGGTCAAGAAATGCCTCAATTTGTAGGTTTTATGCAACCCCAACTTGAAAGAGGCTACGGCAAGCTGCTCATTGCAATCATCAATGTCGTTAAAGGTCTCCCAGTAACGCCGAGCATAGGGACTCAAGCTTTCATTCTTAGCTTTCCTCAAACCGAGCAGAGAGTCAATCTCCATGGGCTGACGACTGTTCGTAATGAACCTTGCTGCGAACAGCTCGGCGAGCTGCCTCCAACTTCCAACAAACCCTGCTGGGAGTTTATCAAACCAACGTAGAGCTGCCTCACCCAAGTTGGATGGAAAAATCCTACACATCAGGGCATCATTTTAGCTCCAGAGTGCCATCATTTGTCTAAAATGCCGAATATGACCCATAGGGTAAGTTTTCCCATCATAGAGGTTGAACTTAGGGGTTTGAAATTTCGTGGGCGGATCTGCTCCATCTACCTCCCTTGTAAATGGGGAGGCAGATATTTGCTCCAGCGCCCTCCGAGCCACGTCTTGAGCTGACCTCCCCGTGCTCGACTGTAATCTTCCCTCGAGCTGGAGGTTCAGCCACTGCTTGAGCTCTTCCTTTTCTTTCGCACGCCCGATCTCCTGACCAGTCTGCTGTTGCTACTCATCACGGCGCACGGCTGGTGCATGGGTGTTGCTGGAGGTCTGTGTCTACCCCTATCTCTTCCTCTTAGAGCCTGAGACAAGACTCCTCTCAGGGTCTTCTTCACGTTGATCAAGTCGAGGATCCCTCCTTGAGCTACGAGTTGCCTAAGGCCGAGCAATGCCTCTCCTTTGATCATTGTTGGACCTCTCGTGGTTGGACTGCTCATGTTCAGACCGCGCTTCTGGTGAGCGTCGATTCGCCTAAGCCCTCATTTCGTGGAGCTCTTATTAGAGCCTGACCAGTTGCTGGTCTCTCCTGTTCAGCTCGCCTTGGTACCCCGCCAACACTTGTTGCATTGTGTAACGTGGGGGGTAATCCCCTTCAGAAGGCATTATTTCATGGGAGCCCCCAACATGGGTGTGTTCCTTTCTTTAGTTGATCCTAGCTCCGCCAACATGAACTTCAGAGGGAATAGAGTGTCCTCTTCTATGGTGAGTTGCGTGTGATGCTTCTGCGCTTGGTGTACGTGGTTCTCTCACCAAATTATGATTGTGGTTTTCCTTACTAGCCATGGAGGCATTCTAGATATTTCCCATAGATGGCGCTAAATTGTAGAGGATTAGGATTGGGATCTATTGGTCCCGTCCAAGCTGGCTGAAGTGTCAAGAAATGATTCCACGTGTACGCCTGCACAAGAAAGGGGTGAGATGTCCTCCAGTGGCTTTATTCCGATGGACCCTCCGACGATCAAGTCAGGCAAGGGTTACAGAGAGAGAAGAACTTGAGAGAGTATTTTGATAGAGTTTTTGCTAGTAGAAGTGAGCGTACCTGTGTCTCAAAATGTGCTCGCTATTTATAGGAAGAAATATACTTGACCCGCTTATGGAATTCGACCCGACCCGAGCAAGTCGGGTTGTACTCCCTCTCATTGTCCGATGCATAGCAATTAATGGTTTGATAGTGACTTATCAGTGCCATCATTAGATCTCTCTGCAAGTGCCTTTTGTCATGTCAAGCTTTCCATCAAAATTCAGGCCTAGTCTAGGCTAAGTCAACTCTTTCTGACTCCCTAGTCCTAGAGTTGGTTCAACCGCTACTAATCTCTTGTCATCAAATCACTTTTCTGACACGCGTATCAACTTTAGTATTAACCTTCAAGCTCGAATCTAGGGGTTGCACAGCTCGTCCTGCTCGGATTTGGATGTCGAGCATTCCCTTTCATGATGCCAAACACTTCGTGTCTAAGGTCGGTATTGAACTCCTTCCGAACTCAGAGCTGAGAACCATTGCTCGGCTTCACATGCCCAGAGGTCCATGAACCTTGGACACATTGTCCGAGCAACTCAACTTACTGCCCGAGCTGGCATATAAATGCTGAGGTGTATGCCATGGTTGAAAGGCTTGTTGCGCTGTACGGCTTTCCACGTGTGTTCCACGTGGCTCTGGTTCTACTAGAAGTGCCCAATCTAGTAAGAATTCTCCGACTTTCTTCTTCTTCTTCTTGTTCTACTAAAAGTGTCCGGTTTATTACCTCCGAATATGTCAATAATCTCATGGGTCGTACGATTCTTCGAATTTCTGGCTTCAATCCATCTTCAAATTTTCTTGCTTTCATATTTTCAGTTGAAATCATATGAGGTGCGTATTCTACAAGATTCGTAAATTCGACTTCGTAGTCAGCTACGGTCATTGATTCTTTTTGCTTGAGTTGTTGAAACTCCGTACTCTTAGCGTCCAGAAGTGACTGAAGAATGTACTTTTCGCTAAAAACCAGTAAGAACCTTTCCCAGGTCATTTCGGGCTCTGCTTCTTCCTTCATCGTCCACCATCGATGTGCTTCATTTTCTAGTTGGTAGGCCGCTAATTCTACTTTATGCCTTTCGCTACATTCTAGTACTCGAAAAATTTTATTGAGGGTTGCTATCCAAGCATTTGCACTAATTGGATCCAATCTGCTTTCAAAGGTTGGAGGTTTGAGTTTTAGGAACTCTTTAATGTTCGCCCTCATTGTGTACAGCTGTTCTGGATTTTCTTGACGTGGGTTATTATTTTATTGTTGGTTTTCAGGGTGTTAACCTCCTAGCTGTTGGTTCATAGACTAAGGATTCTCACATCTTCCTTCAGGTCGTTGAGGTGGGGGTACAAAATTTCATGGGAGGTGCATCCGAACTATTTTGGCTAACTCTGCCACACTTCGCTGGAGTTGGTATAAACGCTTGTTCATATTGACTGAAGTCTGATTTTGCGTACTGCCACGAGTAGGAGCCATATCTTAATCTACAAAGGCCACAGTAGGGTTACCGACTAAACTTATCAATGTTAACTTTCGGATCAATAAAGTAGTCATTCGCTTAACAGGAGGAGCTACCATCCAACTCGATTAATTCTCCCAGACTTCCCATTAGAAGAAACGGTGATCAAGCGCTCTTCTAATTGGAATTTCAAGGATAATTGCTCGGTTGTTATCAGACTTAGCAAGGCATTACCATTTTCTACATCAAGCATAACATACGTACATCACAGACAAAAGACAGACTAATTCAACTAAGCTTTTAACTATACGAATTCCTATAGTTTCATGTTCTACTGGAATGTTAATATAGTCATGGAATCGCAACCTTCGAACAGAAGTCACATGGGTCGGGGACAACTACTTTTAACCCTTTTATATTTATTTTAGCTTTCTAATAAAAGGAAAACACAACCAAATAGCCAAACTCACACGGGCCATTTAATTAAACACACACACACACAGGCAACACACCAACACACACACACACACACACTGTTTCTCTCCTTCACACACAAAACACAACACACCCACACACACAGCACTCACACGCACAACGCCCACACACCCACTCATACCATTAGCAATACATACACTCACTACACTCTCAAACATGACAGAGGCTCACGGTGGTGGTGTATGGTTCGGGTGGTGGTGGCATAATTGGTTATGGAAGAGAGAGGTGCCAAGGAGAGAGGGAGTGAGAGAGAGAGAGAGAGAGAGA
>JAUMHN010108599.1:14328-24577 GCA_032360265.1 Heliamphora ciliata
GGTGGTGGTGGCATAATTGGTTATGGAAGAGAGAGGTGCCAAGGAGAGAGGGAGTGAGAGAGAGAGAGAGAGAGAGACCGACGACGGTAAATGGTTAGAAGGGACGATGACGGCGGTGGGGCTTGCAACAGTGGGGTGCGTCTGTGGTGGTGGCTTTGGTGGCGGGAAGGGGAAGAGGGAAGTCAGCGGATGTGGAGAGAGAGAGAGAGAGAGAGAGAGATCAAGATCGAGAGAGTGAGGGAAGAGACATCGGCGGCTCGCCGGAGCAGAGGGGTGGCGCCGGCGTTGGTCGCGGCGCCGCTGGTGAACAGAGTAGCCGATGGCCAGGTGATGCGACTAAGGGGTGAGGGAGGTGTGGTGGTGGTCGCTGGAGTGGCAGTGGTAGTTGCGGCGGTGGGTGCATTTGGGGGTGGCGTGGTGCGCCTATGGCTTTCTTCTCTTCTTCGTTTTGTTTTAGGTACCAAAATCAGAAGCTCCTCTATGGTCTCTCTTCATCCGATGCGTTTCTCTTATGGGTTGCTTCCTCTCAATTGATGTTTTGCTCGTATTCGGGTTGTGTGTATAATTAGAGCAATGGTTGGGACTTTTTATAGGGAACTTAAGAGGACAGATCGGTTAATCAAGGCCATGTGTTGCGCATGCAAAGGGTTCACGTGGCGCTTTGCATGTATACAAGCTGATAAGTGGACCAATTTTGGATAATTTCTTCCGCATAAAAAATTTTTGATTTAAAATTTTTAATTTGAAAAAAATATAAAAATTTAGGTATAAATTTGTAATGCATTTTTATGAATTATCGTATAGTCAGAATTTTTACAAATCCAGTGGCCAGTCGTCTTCCTCATTGCGTTCCCCATCTTCCTGTTGGTTAGCTTGAATTGTCGCTTGATATCCTTTCCAAGCATTATCATTCCACTCCTCCATATCCTAGCCATTTTTGTTCATAATCAGTGAACAAACTATCTGATCTTCGGTAATTGAAACATGAGGGCGTGGTAGGCACGCTGAACAGATATACCGACTCGGATCTTCTGACTGCTCCAGAGTTATGTAGGTTATCTCAAACTGCTTGGCATGGTTTGGTAGAGGATTAGTTATGACATTTGGTTTCGGAGCTGCAGACGGTGGGGGAATCATCTTGTTATCGATGAGATCCTGGATCTCATGTTGGAGACTCATACACTTATCAGTCAGATGTTTGTGGCCCTGGTGATAAGTGCAATACTACGAACCATTGTATCTCGGGGGATGGGGATCAGGCATCGACATGGGATCCAATAACTTGATGAGCCCTTTCTCGACAAGTCAATTCAAGGCAGTGGTTAGTGAAATATTAAGGGGAGTTAAAACTCTCCTTGGCCGTAGTTGTGCTTGTTGACTGTTACTTGCCTGCTGATTATGGCCTAGTTGCGGGGTAGAAGAGGAAGGGTTCAGGAGGTTTACCTCGTTCGAACGTGACACGAGGTTGGTAATAGCAAACTGAATTTGGTTGTTTTTAGGGAAGGTCCTTCTTGGTTTCTGACTGGGTTCTGCTTTCTCGATATCTCCAGACTGAATGGCGTCTTCGTTCTGCACCCCAGCATCAAACAGCTGCTCAAAGAAAGAGAGCTGCTGTGTGATAAGGTAACACCTCAGAGAGGACTACAGGTTTTTCACCATCATTCTCCTTGTTCTTTCTCAATGGGTCAGTTTGCCATCTTGGCGGCTTTGCCCCTCCACTGGGTCAAGAAGTCAACAAACAATTCCCGGTTCTCCTGGTGAGTTGTTTCTAACTCTCGGGTGGTTACATTCAACTAGACGTTGTAGCTATATTGACTGATGAATGCAATGGCTATATCCTCCCAAGTTCTAGTTTTAGCCACCTCCAAAGAGAGGAACCACCTTTGTGCTGCCCCAAAAAGTGATCGGTGGAACAATTGGGCCTTGAGCTGATCGTCAATTCCCATGGGGAGAGAGTTCCAACATACATCCTCAGATGAATCCGAGGGTCTCCCGTGCCATCAAACTTTTTCATCTCTGGAATTTTGAATTTTTTGGGCAATTTGGCATCTGGGAAAAGACATAAATTGCCCACATCCATCACGTACTCTTCTACACCCTTAGCCTTTCTTAGCACCTTCTCTATTTGATCGATTTTCTCCGCCGGAGCAGATTCCCTAGACTGAGTAGTAATTTCTTCCTCTACCACCATTGGGCGGGGGACTCGAGGTGGCACAACAACTTGCGGTGATTCCTGTCCTTGGTTATTATCCTAGAAGTCTTCATCGTTCTCATTTGTATATTCTGGCTGTCCGTTGGCACCTGCCAGACGGCCCTGAATCGCCCGAATTTGCACCTGACATTGGTTTTGAGCTTGGGTCTGCTGCTCCACAGCTCTCTGTATCTCAGTAATAGCTCTCATCAAAGCTGCCAAGTTAACTTCATTCTCTACCATTTTCGATGACTCAGCTAGCTGTTCAGATATTCTATAGAGTCTGCCTGACCCTAATCTTGCCCTGACGTGTGTCAACTGTAATTTTATCGGCTCAATGATCTAGATCTGAAGAAAACTTGGATCGCAAAAGCAAAATAACTAGTATCAAATACTTTCCGAACAAGAATTCTGACGACAGATAACAAACATCCTAAATACCCAAAATAACAAACTATAGGCAGATAATCACTAAAACTGGAACAATGCCCCTGCCAGGCTCATATTGACAGCATAACAACAGGACGGCCCAATAACCAGAATGATGGCTAAGAAAGGGATCAACTAAATTCTAGAGGGAAGGTACATCTAAACGGACAACACTCTGGCAAGAAATAGTGCTAACCCCCAACAGACCGGTTTGATCTAGGTTTCTAGGGAAAAATGGGAAGCATAACGGGAGGTGTGAAGAACAACGCACATGGATGCAAAAATGTAAATGAGAAATTTTTTTTATTAAGAACCAATGATATTTTCAAGTTTAGTCCTCTTTTTGATTCTATAAACCAGTCTCCAACAAAGTCGCTAGAAAATACTGTGGCTCCGAAATTTTGAGATTTTGAAAATGGTCAAACCCCTAGGATTGAAAAGATGTTTAGAAAATAGTTTAACACTTGAAAGCCAAATTTTGAAAATCCTTTTTGTTGAAAATAGAGTCGTCACTTAGTTTTTGAGAAAAACTATGAAAAACAAAAAAGGCTACTGATCTTTAAAATGTTTAACTAGAGAAAAAAAAGGTTCGGGGGTTAAGGTACGAATCGGAAAAGGTGTTAGGCAACCAGAGAAAAACAAAAATTGGTTTTTTAATAAGATTTCTCAAATGCATGTAAATAAAAAAAGTGGTGGCGAAGAGAGGATATCCAAAATCAAATATAAAAAATATATAACATATTATATAGAACGCCAATTAAAACAAATAAAGAAAAAAAAATCCTAAATCTTACGGCATGCAATTTCTAACTAAAAGATACATAGAGCACACCCGCATGTAATTTTAAAAAAATAAACTAACGTATCATGGTATAAATGGAATAACAAAGACGTGCTAAAAATGCCTAAAATTACCTAAACATGAATTGCTAACAAAATAGGCTACACAATTTTGAAATAAAGTGAGTAAATACTAAACCAACATGTAAGTGATGGCCAGCTCCAATGGCCAAGAACTGTCAATGCCTTACTTTCACCTAAGGTTCGAACACTGGAGTCCCCCTTTCCCAATTAATTACTAAATAAAAAAAATATGCACATGCAGCCCCGGAATGGTCCGGTGAGATAAAGAAAATGTGTGCGCGAAATGTGGTGAGATTGCAGGTGCGAAGTACATTTTTTTTTTGGGTAATTAGTGCAAAATACATTTCATGCTAGGGTTACCGCGATACCCTGTTGATGGAGATTGACAAGGCTATGGTGCAAAATCCATTTAGGGTTTTAACGCAAAGTGAGGATCTGGATCCGACGCTAGAAAATCTGGAACAGTGACCTCAATGTGAGGGTTCTCCGTGCGCCACTGTGCCGAGCTCTTCCTCTGGACGATCTCTGACGAAACCGAACCAGATTTTTTCAGAGGCGCAAGTGTTGAGTAAGATACAGGAAGCACAAGTCTATTTTGAACAGACCCTAGAATCTGAAATTGCTCGGTCGAAATCTGGAGTAAGCCCTATTGGGGAGGAGGTTTTTGATGACCTTCGCGCACGGCTTGCGTTGCCGAGAGAGTCGAATACGAGGCAACTGTTCTGTGATGCCGATGCGCACTACGTCCCCTCTCGTGTCTCTGATCTCGGGGCAGTAGAGGAGAAACCCGAGGAACGATGTGCAGAGGACATTTGGAGCTCGAGTTTTCTTATGGAGTCTTGTGTGAAGTCAGATGATACTGCAATTAAGAAGCTGGGAAGAGGAGCTTATGCTCAGAATGAACCTCGTCGGGCACAGTCCTTCAAACCTCTTCCATTCAAGGGTAGGGAGGTGGGCGTGTCTCGTTTAGGGGAGGTGTTCGGCTGGGAGGTAAATACGTTCAGGAGCCAAGGGATCTTCATGGGGTTGGGCTTGGTGGAAGGGCTACTCGGTCTTGGGTTCCATTGGCAGAGCCGATTAGATCGGCAGAGGTGTCTGGAGAGAAAATTGATGTGGCTGTTGACAATGTAGACAAGGTGGTCGACAAATTGGCTCAACCGAAATCTTGGGCCTCCTTACTTATGAACCGAAGCGTATCAAGTACTAACTTAGAATTTGTGGAATCTGTGGACCCAAACCACCTGGAGGTTGTTGAAATTGTAGGCGATTTGGTCGATGACAAATATTGGGAAACTTACTTAGTGGGTTATTTCTTAGACATCAACATGGCTTTTGGTCTGGTTAGAGCTACGGCTAGGACATTGTGGGAGTAAGAGGGTTTGGCAGATGTCTATGGTACTAACAAGGGATTTTACATTTTCAAATTTCGCAGTATAGAAGCTATGGAGAATATCTTAGACAAGGGC
Source organism: Heliamphora ciliata (assembly GCA_032360265.1). Classification (NCBI taxonomy): domain Eukaryota; kingdom Viridiplantae; phylum Streptophyta; class Magnoliopsida; order Ericales; family Sarraceniaceae; genus Heliamphora; species Heliamphora ciliata. The sequence goes on from JAUMHN010108599.1 coordinate 19,279, forward strand.
CCTTGGCATTTTTCAGGTAGACTCTTGATTTTGAGACGATGGAAAAAGAGACTTAAGCTTTCTAAAGACGCTATATCTAAATCCTAATTATCCAAAAAAAATATATCTAAAATCCCTATTTGGGTCAAATTTCATGAACTACTCCTTGAATTCTGAAATTCTGAATGTTTGAGTAGGATAGTAAGTGCAGTTGGTATCCCACTCTATCTGGATAGAGCCACGGATACAAAGCAACGCATCTCATATGCGCGAGTTTGTATTGAAATTGATCTTGCTAAATCGTTGCCTCATTCAGTCTTGGTTAAATGTGAAGGGGATGTTGCGGCCGTTTGTGTGGAATACCAAGGTTTACCCTCGGTTTGCTCTCATTTTTTTTTTTGGTAATTAATTGTAACATAAAAGAAAAAAAAGTACATGGTTCCAATGGGTATACCCCAAGTAATTACATCAACTCACATTTAGGAGGAAACCTCCGACAAAGATAACTAACCTAACAACATCAATAGCAAGACATATTTTTCCCCCGCTTGACAGCGGGGGAAACTAACTAGCAAAGCATAGTCCACACACAACCCGTATGGATAGAAGAAAACAAAACCTACTTAGGAGGACGACAACAACAACAACAAAAAAACCCCCAACCAGTAAAAAGAACTTGCCATCCAACACAAAATAATAAAATCCAGCTAAAATTCGGCTCCTCGAAAAGCTCTAAACCTCAGCCAAGAAATGACCTACTCACCTAAGAAAATTTGTCAGGCCTTTGGTCAAGACTTTAGTAATTGCAAGGATGCCCCAATGGAGTGCCAAAATGGTTAGACCCGGGTTGGTAAAGGTAAGGGGATTGCCTCGATTTCTAATGTGGGGGTGCTGAGTAAGGTGCTGAAGGAGAATCCTAAAGAGGTGGCTGAGGACCACGCTGATTGGATTCACGTAGGGAAAGGTACAATTGGTACTCAAGTAGATTCATCTCTTAAGCAGACTGGCTCTAAGCCCCATGAGGTGAATCCTAAGCCTGGTCCTAGCCACCCGACACCTCAGGGTGTGTAGAAGGTGTAGTGCACAGTGGACGACCCAATTGGGTATGAGGGCACAGTGCGAGCAGATATGGGAGATAGGGCGGAAGAGGTGGGTGGTTCCCCCGTAGATGATGGAGGTTCAGTAGATCCTCCCTCCACTGTAAAGTCCGATACTAAGGGGAAAACCATAAAAAGAAGAAGAAAAAGTGCTCCGGCCTGACCTATTACTCCTTTAGCCAATAGCCTGGTGTGGGCTATTTTTTTCGGTGTGTGATGTGAGTTTGTATCTTGGTTTTGCCCCCGGCTTGAGCGAGAGTGGGTGTTTTTTTTGTTATAGGTGGTTTTTCTTTCTTGTCTCATGTAATCTCTTGGGGTATGCCCTTTAGATCCTTGTATTTCTTTTTTCTTTTATGTTACAATTAACTACCCAAAAAAAAAATATGCACATGTAAACAAATAAGGAGAACTCCTAGCAGAGGACGGGGGAGAGCTTCTCTCTCTAGAGAAAGCTCTCCCTAAGGGCGTCCATGGTGAAAATATTATAGTGCACATGTAAACAAAGTCTAGAACTCATGCACTAAGCATATCTTCTGAGATCTGAATTGTCCTCTCTGATTGACCGTTAGTCTGCGAATGAAAACTGTGCTAAATTTTAGAGTAGTCCCCTATGCTTCTTGTAAGCTGGGCCAAAACCTGGACGTAAAACGTGGGTCTCTGTCTGATACTATAGAAACTGATACTCCGTGTAGCCTAACTATCTCATCAATATAAAGCCGTGCAAACCAATCCATCAAAAACATCATCTTTATTGGTAGGTAGTGAGCTGACTTCGTCAACCTATCCACAATTACCCAAATAGCATCATTTCCCTTGGGTGTTCAAGGGGGTCCAGTTACGAAATCCATAGTAATATGTTCCCATTTCCACTCGGGTATAGGTAACAGTTGTAGTAATACTACCGACTTCTAGTGTTCAACCTTAACTTGCTGACATACTAAACATCTTGTCATGAAATTCACTACGTCCTTCTTCATCCCACTCCACCAATATCTTTCCTTTAAATCTCTATATAGCTTAGTACTTCCCGAGTGCATGGTGTATGTCGAGTTATGTGCTTTGTCTAAGATTTGCCTCCTTAACTCTCCATTATTGGGCACATACAATCTATGACTGAACCACAATATGTCATCTCGAACTTCAAATTCTATCTTTCCTTAGTTGCCGCTTCGGCCATTATCTTGTCCACTTGATTATCAGCCAATTGAGCTGCTCGAATTTGATCAAATAAGGTTGGTCTTACGCTTAGAGTTGCTAATAACCCTCCATTCTTTCCTATGGCAAAATGGATTTTAAGTGTTCGCATTTTAGAAAAAGTATCAGCTCGTACCCCTCATAGATGCGTTATTTTTCCCAATGACTTCTAACTTAGGGCATCAGCCACGACATTAGCCTTCCTCGGATGATAGTGAATCGTGCAGTCATAATCCTTAATTAACTCCATCCATCTTCTTTGCCTCAAGTTCAGCTCTTTTTGGGTAAAAATATACTTCAAACTCTGATAGTCCGTAAAGATCTCACAAGGGACATCGTACAAATAATGTCTCCATATCTTGAGCGCGAAGACAATTGCGGCTAACTCTAGATCGTGGGTAGGGTAATTCTTCTCATGAGGTTTTAATTGTCTGGACTTATCGGCGTTAACCTACCCGTGTTGCATCAAAACGCTACCTAAACCTTGGTGTGATGCGTCACTATAAATAACAAAGCCTTCGTTGCCTGACGGAAGGGTAAGCACAGGTGCTGACACCAGTTTGGACTTCAACTCTTGAAAACTTCGTTCGCATCCGTTGGACCATTCAAACTTGACATATTTCTGAGTCAGTCGAGTCAAAGGTTTCACAATCAAGAAAAAGTCCCCAATAAAATGCTGGTAATAACTAGCTAGCCCTAAAAAGCTTCGTGTCTCCGTGTCACGGGGCGACACTTTAGTGGCGTAGCCGAATATTTCCCTGTGTGGCATTCGAACTCCATCAAGCCCGAATCCGCCTATTCTCTGACAATCCGAGTGTTTTCTATTACCTAGTCTTCAAATTTCCTTTTAAAGGCCCATGCTTTATCATGCAAGAACAAACGCCCCTAACGAAAGTCCCATATAGTCGAGATGCCACCTGATGACTTGACATCCAAAGTTGCAAACCAAATGGCGCAGTAGCTTCCTTGCACAAAACTCATCCTGAGTATGGTGCTCGCCCAACTGAGGTCCCATACTCGTTAGGCAGACAAGTACATATACGTGCTAACAATGATGCCCAACTTAGCTGACAAGCTTCTCAACGTGTAGTGGGTCGGTATAGCTTATATCTGAAAGTCAAGGGTGCCTCATTCCCTATATGACGCCAAGGGTCACTCTTGTGCCCACGGTGATGTCCTCATGCGTACACGCGTGCTAGGCAATGCACATGACCTGTCACCAGAGCAAGGCAAGGTCGATCCTTAGGCCGAAAGTGCATCATGCCAATTCCCTCGTCAAGCAGCTCAACTCGTTTCATAGGTTTATGCATCCAACAATGGCATCCAAATGTGACTCTAGCTGTAAGCCACACATTTCAGGCCGCAGGAACCCTACAAGCAATGTCGAACCCATAACATGCAAGTAGGTTGGCACACGAGGCCTTCGGTGGTGCCTCGATAGCCTAATAGGGTTAGGACACTCAAATAAGAGAGATAGCCTGCGGGGCAAGCGAGTCGGTGTCCACAAACTCTTCCCCGAGTTCTACGCGCGATGTCTAAAGCCCCCGGATCCTCCCGGTTGACATCGTCCATGCGGCACCCGTGCTCGCATGGAGACTCAGAAACACCTCTCTTTGGTGCCTAGAGCCCGCCCCCAATGTTGCCTTGGGGTTGTCCACTTCAGTGCCTAGTGATAAAGGCGTGCTTGATTTGAGAATCTTCAGCTTATCAGTCGGGTTTCCTTTCATTATTGGGTCATGTATGTGTGATTGTGCTTGTCAGTGGATTTGCATCTTAAAGCTTGGTTGTTGGCTTCAAATTGGGTTAGATCGGAAATTTATTTTGTCAGAAATACTTTGTGGTCTTGATTCCCGTGTGCATGTGCAGTCACAGAAGAATATGGTGATAGTGGTAGTTACAGTTGTCAGAGGGCAACCACATGGCGGGGTGGCATAGTCAGGACATTGATGCGGTGCCAGGTTAAGTGCACCTTGAATGTGAATAGTTCGCCTGCTGAGAGTTGGTAAGCCTTCCATGTGTTGGATGGTGTGATAAATCTTTAAGGGAAGTGAAAAGTACCTTCAAGATCGTTGTCAGGGTGAAAGCCGCCAGTAGGCTGAGGTACAAGACACTTTGAGATTACATCTTAATTGCCAACGCAGGGGACATTAAGCGGAGTTATGCTAGAGAGCATGGCCGTTGCCAGAGGGCAACCAGTTGAGTTCAACCAGAGGGCATGTACACCGTCAGTTGACGAAGAGTTCAAGTTTGCTAGAGGGCATTTGAGCTGAGCCAGAGGGCTACCTTTCAACTTCAAGTTTGTCAGCAGGCATTTGAAGACAAGTCAGAGGACTTGACCAGACATGTCAGAGGACATCAGCCAGATGGCTACATTCTGCGTCTACCAGAGAAGGCAGAGCATGGCTAACAAGTAAGTTGAGTTTGTTAGGAGAGCAACAGCCGAAGGGCTTTGCATGAAGTGCCAAGAGGGCCAAAGTTTGGAGTGCGTTAATGAGGACACCAACCATTCGAGTTGGGAAGGATGTCACGGTGTGCCAAAAACGTCATTTGCGCAACAGTGTAGTACCCCATTTCTTGTTGGTTAACACCAGTGGTATGGTGGCGCGAGCAGTATCCACAAGAGTTAAGCGAGGTGTCGCTTGACAGCTCAGATGAGCACTTGAGTTGAGTTTAGCTCTGAGGAGTAAGCTCTAAATTGACAGAGGAGCATTGAGGAGTGTTGTTGACAATGGACCGTTCAACAAGTAATGCCAAGATAGAGATCAGCTTAGAGGACCACTATTGCAGAATCAGTTGAAGACTGATGGTGTCAGCTTAGAGGAGCTTTGCTGTGTTTGAGTCAAGTTTTCTTAGAGAAGAGAGCGGTATTGCAAGAGACCGGTACTTGGCTGATTGATATGGATGTTGGTGGCAGATTATCACGACGGACTGTTGGTAATCAGTGGATGTTGAAGCAACTTTAGAGGAAGTGGAGCTTAGCATGTGGCACTTGCACTTTGTGCAACATCAACGAGGACGTTGATGGTTTA
>JAUMHN010108707.1:0-24574 GCA_032360265.1 Heliamphora ciliata
ACCGCTGGCCCACCACCAGCCACCGCCGGCACCACCAAGCTACTGCCTTCAGGTGGCTCTTGCCGCCTCATCCAAACTCTGTTTTCGACGAGCTTTATACGGTTGGAAAGCTCTCAAAATATGAAATTTTTCTGTCAAAAATTCTGCTGGAAAATTGCCTGAAAAACGGCCGAAAAAACTGTCCGAACCACAAAAAACGCTGTTGGTCCCAACAGCACTGCGCAGCTAACTTTCTGAGGCTTTTTTGACTTATTTTTGAACTTCATTTTCGACGTACTTTACACCAAAAGAAAGCCCTTGAAAAGTACTATTTTTTTATAAAAAAATCTGCACAAAAAAATGCCGAAAAACCTACTGGAACAAACTGTCGCTGCTCCTATGAGCTGGCGCCTGGAACCGCTAACTTTCTAAGACTTTTTCGACCTATTTTTGAACTCCATTTTCAACGTGTTTTATATCGTTGGAAAGATTTTAAAAAGTAGAATTTTTTTGTCAAAAAATTTGCTCAAAAACTGTCAAAAAACTACTTAGAAGCCACTACTGCCGCCGGCCAATTTGCCACCTGTTTGGGTTGTGATTTTGGCATATTTTTTTTTTTAATTTTTTGACAGTATCTTGAGGTATGTTTTACTACTAGTTTATGTTTAAAAAATTAATCAAAAAATAGTCCTAAAAATGACCCAAAAAATCATAAAAATAGCCACCGAACTGCAGCCGGCAAAGTCGCTGGAACCGAGCTATTTTGGTAAATTTTTCTCACTTTTTTTGACTTTTTTTTTGCTATTTTTTATTCATAAATAATGTAGAAAAAATCACAAAAAAAACCATTTAAAACTATTAAAAACTTACCACGATTCGTGACCCGTAAAAACCCGATCCACCCCTAGTGCTGCCTCCGTTCTTCGTGTTCTTGAATATGTTCAACATGTTCTTAAATAATCTAAACAGATATTTTAAAAATAAAAACTAGCTATTACATTGATCCTATGTCCCGAAGGTTCACATTCGATCTATCACGGTTATCTCTCGTGAACAAAAAAAATAATCATCATTCACACAATCAAACATGAATAATAAATGACGATAATAAAATCAGGGTTAGAACGCCTGCAAAATAATAGTTAGCACCAGTTCTAAAATTATCCGACCTAGATAATTGAAAATAAAAAATAAAACAGTTTTGATACCAATTGTTGGAGGTAAAACTGTCAAAATCTTTATTTTTGTAAATGATTATCTAAAAAAAATTAACTGAACGGGCAAACGCCAAAACGGGTTTCAGATAAAATTTTTTATGATGAACGATCAAAATAAAATCCGTGCATCTGAACTTAATTTAAAAGAATACATTTTTACCGTTTAAATCTTCAACTATGATTTCAATCCAAGTTGAAGCTTCTGTCAGATCTTTTATTGTATTCCCTTATACGATTCCTAAATATAGTGTGGGTTATAATCCTCCGAGAACTCGTACCGGCAGAACTTTGACAGTTTTAGTCTAAAAAGACAAGTTATAAAACTGGTTCGACCTACCTGAATATTTATAGGGCTACAGTAGGGACTTAGGGTGAGTAAAACTTCCAGTGAAATATAGACACATATCAACAGTTTTCGTAATTAAGAAAACCTTGTAGCGGTATCTATAATTATGAAAAACTCGCAACAATTTCTATAATTTTTATAAAATACTGAATTATAATTCATACCACTAAAGAACTATAATTGTACTCTGATTTTTTTCATTACAAGGGTTGATTGTGATAATTTAAATTTTTTAGATCGAATGCGAGCCTACGGGACATAAGTTTTCGATGTAAAAGCTATTATTTATTTTTAAATATTTGTTTAAAATATTTAAGAACATGTTAAATATCCAAGAACACGAAGAACAGGCGACAGCACCGGCTGTGGTTTTGGGAGTTACGAGCTACGGATCGTGGTGGTTTTTCCACGAATTTTTTGACAATTTTTCCAATAGTTTTTTTTTTTTTTTTTGTAGTTTTTAGGCTTAAAAACAGTATTAAAATAGGTCCCAAAAACATAATTAAAAAAAAAGCCGACACAAAACAGCCCACTGATGGCATTATGACAGCGGTTCGGGGCCGTTTTTTATAGTTTTTTGTGTTTTTTTCGTGACTGGTTTTTATCATGTTTTTTGGCATAAAATATCAGTAAAATAATACTAGAAAACAATTCAAAAGATTGAAAAAACAGTAGAAAAATAGGCAACGGAGCTTGGGTGGCAGAAGCGGCTGCGGCTTTTCGAGCTATTTTTGGAGCTTTTTCGGGACTGTTTTCAAGGCATTCTTCAAAACAACATGTTGTTGGATATCAGTGCTACTTTCTAAAAAAAATGAGAGCCAAAAACACCACGAAAAAACGTCCAAACGAGTTGTACCGGCGTCGAAAAAAAGTACTATTTTCATTCTAATTTTTTGACAGAAAAATAATATTTTTCGAGACTTATTTTTTAGAAAAATCGGCGTCGAAATGGAGTTCGGGAGTCGCAGCATTGGGCAGTTGATTTAGAAAATCAGAGAGTCCAGATGCAATCGAGATGCAAGCAGTTGATTTAGAAAAAGATTATTACAGTTTATCTTCAAAATAGAAGACTAAAACTCTTTAGAGTTTCGATTTGATCATAAAACTGGAATATATACATATCTTACATTTATATTCTTATGAATTGTGTGGATGATGTATATCTATTTTATATATTCTTGTTAATTTAATTAATTCAAAAAATTTAATTTTAATTAAATATTTTGTAAAGAAAAATAAAATTAGCTCTCATCCCTAAAGTATCGAATCCTTCTTCCATTAAGGAGTATCGCCCTATTTCCTGCTGCAACACTATTTACAAGTGTATATCTAAAATCGTTGCTAATAGGATCAAGGGCTCTCTGGCTGAGATTATTTCTCCAGCCCAATTTGCTTTTGTTAAAGGTAGGAGGATAGCAGATTACATCTTTTTGTCCCAGGAGCTCCTTAGGGATTACCACAAGAGCGGTCGTGGTCCGAGGTGTGCGCTTAAAGTAGATATTATGAAAGCCTACAACAATGTCCGGCGGGATTTCATGGTTGCGATTCTCCAGGGCATGGGTTTCCTCGAGTGTATGGTTACTTGGATAACTGAGTGTGTTACCTCTCCTAGCTTTTGTATTAGTATTAACGGTGAGCTTCATGGGTTCTTTCAAGGCCGAAAAGGTCTTCGACAAGGGGACCCCTTATCCCCTTACCTTTTTGTTATGGCTATAGAGGTTCTGTCTGGGTTGTTTGTGAAACATACGCAAGAGATGCCTTTCCACTGTCACTGGAGATGTGAGAAAAACAAGATCGTTCACCTTTGTTTTGCTGATGACCTTATGGTCTTCTCTAAAGCAGATGTGAATTCCGTTCATGTTATTAGGCAAGTGTTAGATGACTTTCAGAAGCTGTCTGGCCTCTCCCCTAGCCCCCACAAGAGTGACATATATTTCTCTGGTGTCGACGAGGCTATTAAATAGGATATTTTGAATGTTCTTGGCTTCAGGGAGGGTTCCCTCCCTGTTAGGTATTTAGGGGTTCTCCTTATTACCACTAAGCTCTCTTATAAGGATTGTAAGCCTTTGATTGATAAGATTGCAAGGTGGATTCAAGTTTGGACTGGCAAATTCCTTTCTTATGCGGGTAGAGTTCAATTGATTGGCTCTATTCTTTTCTCCATGCAAGTCTATTGGTCATCCTTGTTCATCCTCCCAAAGAAAGTTTTTTCGTGAAGTGGAAGGCTTACTTCGGGCCTTTTTGTGGAGTGGTCCAGAGATGAAGTCTTCTGGTGCTAAAGTTGCATGGGATGAGATTTGTGTCCCCAGGAAAGAAGGTGGCCTGGGAATTAAATCCCTTGTCATGTGAAATAAAGCCGTTGTGACTAAGCATATTTGGTTCCTCTTAACTGGAGGGGATGTATCCATGTGGTGTATGTGGATTAAATCAAATATCCTTCGGGGTAAGTTTTTCTGGGTAGTTAAGATACCCCAGTCGGCCTCTTGGTGCTGGAGGAAAATTCTACAGCTTAGGCCTTTAGTCAAGCGCTTTGTCCAATATGAGATTGGTAATGGGGAGGATACGTTCTTGTGGCATGACCCCTGGCACCCGTGGAGTTCTGTGATTGAAGCCAAGGGGTCTCAGATTGTGTATGACTCTGATTTGGGTATGGATGCGAAAGTTTAGAGTATTGTTGAGGGCTCCCATTAGAAGTGGCCCACTGCGATCTCTATGGATCTTCTGGAGATGCAGAGAGAGGTCCATTTTCTCCCGGATGCATCTCAGTGTGATAGGGTTAAAATGGTTTCTTAATGGTAATAGGTTCTCTATTGATTCTCTCTAGGAGGAGATTCGGGATCATAAGCCTGTCCCCCTGTGGAATAAATTAGTTTGGTTTAAGAGTCATATTCCTAGGGTTAGTTTCATTCTCTAGGTTGCTGTTAGGGGTCGTCTTAGTATGGGTGATCGTCTTAGGTTGTTCGGCCTTGAGTACGATGCTAATTTTTGTTTGTGTTCCGGAGCTACCGGGTCTCATGACCACCTGTTTTTTGCCTGCCCTTTTTCTCAGGCTGTCTGGATGAGAGTCTTAGCCAAGTGTAGGATTACCTGGTCCGAGACGTCTTGGCTGGCTTGGCGAGATGCTTTTGCCTCGAGAGTAGTGGGCAATACCCTTAATGCCATTCTTAAGAGACTAGCCTTTTCCACCACGGTTTATTGCATTTGGAGGGTGCGGAATCTTAAGAAATTCCAGGGTAAACAGAAAGTTTGGGAGAGTGTTCTGAGAGATATTTCTGATATGGTCAGAGAGAGGTTGTCTTCTCGTAGGAAAGTGCCTATTAACCCAGTCAATAAGGAGATCCAGTGTGATTGGGGTTTGGCTATGGATGTTTTTACTACAACAGCCCATTATTAATCTGGTTTGTTTTTTGCAGCTTGGCTTTATGCATGGATGTTTGTGAGCTTTGTTTTCCCTTTTTTGGAGGGTTGAGCTTTTCAGCTTATGTGAGTGATGTGAGGTATATGCTCTTTTATGTGAGGGAATGAGGTTTGGTTAATTATTTTACTTGCGTTTGTTCACTTGTGCAGTTTTTTCAACGATGTGGAAGCCTTGTAAGCTTTGCTTTTTTTCGTTGAAGTGTTGAGCTTTCATTGGGGAGCTTTGATCCACTTTTCTTGGAGAGCTATTTTCTCTTGTGCGAGTGATGTGAGGCTTGTATTTATCCTTGTAATTTGTTTGTCACGTGTGCAGGTCTTTAAAGTAGGGGTGGCTTTGTGAGATTTGCTTCTATCTTATCTTTGGAGTGTCGAGTGATTCTCTTGAGTGGAGTGTTGTGAGGTGTCCTTTAGGTGCGTGTGTTCATCAGTTTTTTCTTCATGCCATCCTTTTGGTTTTCAAGTCTCGCATTCCGGCTATCCCTAAAAAGAAGAAACCTAAGCTGGTTTGAGGCTTGTGGCTGGTTGCTGCGATGTTTGGAGTGGTCCTATGGGACACGCATTTGTCCCTTTTGTGTTTTCCTAGCTATGAGGGATGTTCATAGCTTTTGGCATTTGTGTTTTTTTTTCCTCTTATTTTTAGTTCTATTTTTAGGTTTTATCTATGTGGGATGTTCTTATCTCCATGTTTTTGGTGGTTATCTGATTGGGTGGATTCTCTCTATTAGTCTAGTTGTTTCCCATCCTTTTTTGTACTTTGCTGGGTTTTAGAGATTGGTTGTTGGTTGGTGGTTCTGCTTTTTTTGGAGGATAGCTTCTTGTACTTGTTTCAATGTCTTCCTTGGCTCATAAAGGTTTTGCGTGCTGGCTGTACAAGGATTTTTTGTGTGGATATTATGGTGGATAATCGAATTTCCTCAAGAGGTTTTAGTTCTGCTTGGGAAGGTATTCTGGTTACTCTTTGGGACTGTTATTTGTGATGTTGGTTGCTGTTAAAGCCTCAAGTTTGATTGGTTGCACTGGGTGATTTATTTCATGCTTGGGTCAGGTGCTTTGTTGCTCTCGGTTCAGCTGTATATCCCTCTTGTATCAGTCGGATCTCTGTTGGTTTTTTCGCTCTAGGGAGACTTTCTTCATGTCTCGGTTCAGGTGTCCTTTTTTTGTTATGGTATTGGGTTTGTCTTATCCTTATGCCAGTTTGATCCGCTTTCGGTGCTTTCCTGCTCAGGTGATATTTGGGTTTCGGCTTAGCTTATAAGTCTTGTTTTTATGTTTTGGCTGGCCTTATTTCCTCCTCCTTTTTTTATGGGGGAGGCAACTGTGGTCTTCCTCTCTGTTGCTTTTTAGTTTGCCCTTTGTAGGTTTGTTATCTTGTTCTGGTTCGGTTATGGTTTAGCCATTAGCCTTTTGCTCTTGGTTTCTTTGGGCATGTAAGGTCTGGGGTATGCTCATTGTAAACATGTTCCTTTTTTCTTTTTTCTTTATGTTACATTTAATTACCCAAAAAAAAATTAAAATTTTTAAAATTAAAGTTATTAATTAAATAGAAAAATTTTAAATATTTTATTTTTTTGCAAAATATTACGTTTTAAGATAATTTTTTTATTAAATCGGATATCTTAAAAAAATGTGAAAATTAATTCTGGACTTTGAATTAATTAAATAAAAAATTATTTAATCAAAATAAATTATTATTTTTTAAAAAATATGTAACCAAAATAAAATAATTGAATGACTTTAATCACTACCTTAGCTAAAAGGCTGAAGAAAAAATTTTGCATTCATCGAATTTTATTTGTTGCCCATTAAAATACGAAAAGATGGTTTGACAAATCGAAATCTTTGGAATCGTGTACACGGAAAGAAGTTTTGGACTCTTTCAGATCATGTGGTTTCTGAAATTAATAAATTTATTTTAATTAGACATATTTTTATAACCCTCAATTTTTTTTTAAAAATCTAAGTGGGAGAGAGAATTTATTTATAGAAAAATCCAGCAGTCTCCATCACTAGTTTGTAGGCGATGTAATTAAATCCTGTGTGTTGGCAGTAAGGCCTTCCTCCCTGTCGGACAGATAAATTACTGTATCGCCAGTACAAATTTTTTTTAGGAATAATTTTGAATAATTATTAGTGTGCATCACTTCTCCATCTGAAATGTTCATTGTAAAATAATTGATTTGGGATTAAGTGGTGGTTAACACTTAGCTATAAATAAATAATATTCTTTTCATCTGAGTCACTGCTATTATTTACTAGACCGAATCTATGTCAGCTATTTAATTTTACTTGGCAGGGTCAGTTGCCTAGATGGTAAAATTAACAAGAATTGGCCTGTCTGGACAAACAATGGATAGTAGACGACCTCCCATCGAGGCATGCTATTCACAGGGTACTAGGCTGCTGTTGAATTTCATTTAAAATGGTACAGAGAACGAAATTAAAATAAATTCAAAATTTTGCTCATCATAATTAACGATTATTTTTAAATATGTGATTCTCAAGAATAAAATGGCTTTTAATTCACTCACGGTTATACTCAAAGAATTTAAACTAACGTAACCAAATTTTATTGATTGAGAAAGTAACTTAGATATAACTTTAACTACCAACGGTATTCCTTCAATACCATGAAATGACTATTTTTTAAAAGGGTTCTTCTTCTGGGCCGAAATGCAAGAAGAAGAAAAAGATTCAGAAATAGGGTGACATCGTTTTCAGAGTAGTTAGTGGGCTACGAACTGGTGTGAAAAAATTGAAAGGTAGATGTTTTTACTACAATCAGACACGACACTGAAAAAAGCAATGACAAGTTTATCTTAGCAAGTAAAACAATCAGGGTAATTTCTGTTCACTGGTTATAAAAATATGTTTAGCGATTTTATCTACCGGTACCTGGTGTGTAGATACGGGAACCACTAATCATATCTACAATTTATTACAGGAGTTTTAGAAAACCTGATAACTTAGTGATGGGGAGATTTACCTGCATATTGACAATAATATAAAGGTAACAATAGTTGTAGAGGGAGATGTTACTCTTAGTTTTAATAGAGATCGAGTTTTAAAATTAAGAGATTGTCTTTATATACCTTCCATTAGAAGGAATTTAGTTTCCATTTCTAGATTGGTTAAAGACAAATATTTGATTTATTTTAATAACTCTGTGGTTATTAAGGATAATAAAGGGATTATCTGTTCTGGTACATTGGTGGATGATCTTTATGCTATTACTCCAATCTTTCCTACACTGTAACTAACTGAATTGAATAACAATCTAATTTATCATATAAGAGAAAGTTTCCTTCTTTAATGAATCAAACGTTTCTTTGGAACTTACACTTGTATCATATTAATCTAAAAAGAATAAATAGACTTGTAGAAAATGAACCTTTGAATTCATTAGAAGTGGGGGCACTTCTAGTCTGTGAATCCTATTTTGAAGGTAAGATGATCAAGAGGCACTTTTTGGCCAAAGGCTATAGAGCTAAAGAACCGTTGGAACTGGTTCATTCTGATGTATGTGATCCTATGACAATCTAGGTTAGAGGTGACTTTGAGTACCTTTTCAAATTTATTGATGACTACTCAAGGTAACAATACATTTATTTGATGCACTGTAAGTCTGAATGCTTTGAGAAATTCAAAAAATTTAAGGCGGAGTGTAGAAGCTTCTAGATAAAAGTATCAAATCACTACGATCCAACCATGGTGGGAAATGTCTCTTTGGAGAGTTTATGGACTACTTTTCATCGGAAGGAATTATATCCCAATTGACTGCACCGGGCACTCCGCAACAAAATGGTGTAGCCGAAAAAAGGAATATGACTCTTATGAAAATTGTAAGATCTATGATGAGTTATTCAGGTTTACCCGATTCATTTTGGGAAGTCACGTTAGAGATAGTGGCTTACATTCTGAACTTGGTACTTTTTAAGTCAGTACCTTTTACTCCTACAGAATTGTGGATCGGGCATAAGCCTAGTTTAAGACATATTCAGATTTGGGGGTGTCCAGCACATGTGTTGAAAGGGAACGCAGGTAAGTTCGAACCAAAGACAGAAGTCTATTTTTTATGGCGTATCCCAAAAAAATAAAAAGTGGTCTATTTTATAATTCTAAGGATCAAAAGGTCATTGTTAGCAACAATACCTGATTCTTGGAAGGAAATTATATTATAGACTATAGGCCCAATATTAAAATTATTCTAGAGGAAATGAGAGGAAATACCAGTAGAATGGAAGAGGAACCACAAGTCACTGATATCTCTTTGCCTCGTTGTAGTGGGAGAATTATCAGGACATGTACAAATCATGAACAAGGTGTTAGTGCACAGGGTTTAGATTCTGCACAGCGTGTTACTACTAGTACACAGACACAGGTAGTGCTTTGTCGTAGTAGAAGGGTTGTTCGTCAACCTGATCGGTATATGTTCTTGGCAGAGTCTTTTGACAAGATCCTAGCAGAACTGAATACCGAACCCTATAACTATACTGAACCACTTTAGGACAAAGATGCAGATCTTTGGTAAAAGGCTATGAATTTAGAGATAGAATCTATGTATTCTAATCAAGTCTGAAAACTTGTAGAACGACTCGAAAGAATAAAATCCATTGGATGCAAATAGATTTACAAGAGGAAAAGAGGAGTACACGGGAAGGTTGTAATCTTCAAAACTAGGCTTGTTGCAAAAGATTTCACTCAGAAAGAAAAGATCGATTATGAGAAAACCTTTTCGCCAGTAGCCATACTTAAGTTTATCTGGATTTTCTTATTTATTACTGCTCATTTCGATTACAAAATTTAGCAAATGGATGTCATGACAGCTTTCCTTAATAGAATTCTTGACGAGCGTATCTATATGATACAACCAGATGGTTTCATAGCAAAGGGCTAAGAGCACATGTTGTGCAAACTTAAGAGATCCATTTATGGACTTAAGTAGGCATCAAGGTGTTAAAATAATTGATTTGATTAAGTTATAAAGTCTTATGATTTTGATCAAAGTTCAGATGAGTCCTATGTGTATAAGAAGCGTGATTGAAGCGTGGTGATCTTTCTAGTACTTTATGTAGATGATATCATACTCATCAAAAACGATGTAAGGGCATTATTTATCGTAAAATTATAATTATCTGGGCAGTTTGACATGAAGGACTTGGGAGAAGCCAGCCACATCCTTAGGATCAGTCTTATGCGAGATCAAAAATAAATGATGTTGGGCATATTACAAGCAAAGCATATCGATAATATCCTTACTCGTTTTAGCATGCTGGATTCCAAGAAAGGGTTTCTCCCTTTCAGGTATGGAATCATTCTATCTAAGGGTCAGTGTCCTAAGACACCTGATGAGATAAAGAAGATGAAAACAATTTCTTATGCTTCGACAGTAGAAAGCCTAATGTATGCTATGCTTTGCACTAAACCTGACATCTGCTTTGCCGTTGGCATGGTTAGCAGATATCAGTCTAACCTAGGACATGAGCATTAGATTGTGGTAAAAAATATAATCAAGTACTTGAAAAGAACTAAGAATTATATGTTGGTTTACCATACAGACAGTTTAGTACTTTTAGGGTACACAGACTCAGATTTTTAGTCAGACAAAATTTTTTGTAAGTCTACCTCAAGATATGTGTTTACCTTAGAAGGTGAAGCCATTAATTGGAGGAGTATCAAGCAATCCTGCATTGCTAATTTCACCATGTAGGTCGAGTACGTGGCAGCTTCTAAAGTAGCAAAGGAGGTCGCTTGGCTCAGAAACTTCCAATTGGATCTAGATGTGGTCCCTTCAGTTCGGTTGGCTATTACACTTTACTGTGATAATAGTGGAGCGGTTGCAAACACGAAGGAACCAAGAGTCCAAAAGAAAGGAAAGCACATTAAGCGTAAGTATCACTTGATATGAGAAATTGTATAGAAGGGTGATATTGCTGTGACCAAGATTGCATCAGGAGACAATCTTACAGATCCTTTTACAAAGAGTTTACTAGTTAAGACTTTTGATAGTCATGTAGAGGGTATGGGAGCCAGATGTATGGCAACATAATTTTGAATATAAGTGGGAGATTGTATACTAAAATCATGGATTTATTTAGTTTTAGTATTTAATTTTTTTAATAAAAATAATTTTTTATTTTATTAGAATCTTAATGAGTAATATATGCAATATTATTTTTTTAAATGTTATGCATGGTTGTCATTTATTATGTACAGTATTTAATCTGGTCTGTAGAGTACGGCTTGCACACAAAAGAACTGATTTTAGGCTCTTGCAGAATATAAGTTTTTGTTCACAATTTAGATGAAAATGGACATACCATTGGTGCGAATATAGTTTAAAGTTTTAGTAGGCCTATGTTGGTTACGGAGAACAGATAATAATGTCGTTTATCGTTCTGACTCTCTGTACTAGTACACTTTGTGTGTATTAAATGAGATACATTGGAGTAATTAATTTTATACTGACTATATAAATTAATTCACACTCCAAAGTTATTATGAGAGTGCTTATACTCTTAATATTGAAATAATTATTGATTTGCGTACATTTAATATTTGTTATTTTGATTCATTAGAGGGTGCGATCTTATATGGGTCTATATTCCCAAAAAGTTGGATAGCGATATTATTTATATGATAAATATTAATTATTGACGAAATTCACGTCTTAAATGATTGGGATTGACGATACTCTCTTAAGGAAGCTTATAAGTTTTGACCGGGCCAAACCCTACAGGTGGATTTGATTATTCAGTGGTCAGATAAATTAAATGGAAGGGCTTAAAAAATTTGAAGATGCCGATTAAATTAAATTATCAGTAATTAAATTTAATTAGCAGATATCGGGAATCTTAACGTGGAAAAATGAGTTAAGCATTTAGTAACAGGAGCTCAATGCAAGAAGGTCTTGAGATTATGGCTTAGAGTGTAATTATATTTCTTTAGTAGTGTAAATTGTAATTTAGTATTTTATATAAATTGCAGAAATCGCTGCAAGATTTTCATAATTACAGATACCACTAAGAGATTTGCATAATTAAAAAAACTGCTAGATGGGTATCTAGGTTACACTAGAAGTCTATGTTATAATTACTCCACAGGTCTCTGCTATAACCCTATAAATATGTAGGTAGGCTGAACCATATTCATAACTTCTCTTCAAGACTAAAGCTAATCAGGTTCTGCCGGTAAGAGTTCTCGAAGGATCATAACCCATACTACGTTTGAGAATCACATAAGAAAATACAGTAGAAGATCTGACGGGAGCTTCAACTCGGAATAAAAAATCGTAGGTTGAGAATCGGACTAAAAAGGTGTTTTTCTAAATTAATTGTGGGGGCATAGGTTTTAATTTTCATCGTTCGACATCAAAAGTTTTATTTAGAGTCCGTTTCGATGATTGCACGTCTAGTTATTTTTATCGAAAAGTCGTTTACAAAAATAATGATCTTAGCAGTTTTGTCTTCAACATCTATCTCATTAGGTGTCTTAGAACACTGATTCTTAGATAGAGTGATTCCATGCCTGAAAGAATCCTACAAGCAAAAATGAGTAAGAATATTATCGATATACTTTGCTTGTGATAAGCCTAACATCTTTTGTTTTCGATCTCGTAAAAGTTTGATCCCAAAGATGTGACTAGTTTCTCCCAAATCTTTTATATCGAACTGCGCAGATAACCATACTTTTACCGAAGATAGTACCCCCACATCGTTTTCGATGAGCATGATATCATCTATATAAATTACTAGAAAGACTACCATGCTTCCATCACCCTTCTTGTACACACAGGAGTCATTTAGACTCTGATCAAAATCATGAGACTTTATGGCTTGATTAAATCGAGTATTCCAAGATCTTGATACATTCTTAAGTCCATAAATGGATATCTTAAACTTGCACAACATGTGCTCCTAGCCTTTTACTATGAAACCATCTAGTTGTACCATATAGATACACTCGTCAATATTTCAGTTAAGGAAAGCTGCATTGACATCCATTTGTCAAATTTCGTAATCGAAATGAGCCGCAATGGATAAGAGAATCCTGATAGATTTAAGTATGGCTACCGGCGAAAAGGTTTCCTCATAATCGATCTCTTCTTTCTAAGTGAATCATTTGGCAACAAGTCTAACTTTAAAGGTTTCAATTTTTCCGTCTGCTCCTCTCTTTCTCTTGTAGATCCACTTACATCTAATGAGTTTTATCTCTTTAGGTGGTTCTACAAGTTTTTAGACCTAATTAAAATACATAGATTCTATCTCTGAATTCTTAGCCTTTTGCCAATGATTTGTATCTTTGTCCTACTGTTCATTGAAATTACTGTTAAGGTTGGTATACTGAAAATCATAGTTTTAGTAATTAATTTTATTTTAATAAAATTAATTTTTTATTTTATGAGAATCTTTATAAGTAATGTATGTGTATCATTTTTTTAATATTATGCATGGATATCTGATAATCTATATAATATTTAATCTGGTGTGTAGATTACGACTTGTACACAGAAGATCAGATTTTAGATTTTTGCAGAATATAAGTTTTATGTTCACAGTTTAGATGGAAATGGACATACCAACGGTACGACTGTAGTACGGAGTTTTAGTAGGCTTATCTTGGTTACGGGGAATAGATAATAGCGTCGTCTATTATTTTGACTCTCTGTGCTAATACACTTTGTGTGTATTGAATAGGACATTTGAGGTAATTAATTTTATACTGATTATATAAATTAATTTATACTCCAAGGTTATTATGAATAGTGCTTATCCACTTAATCTTAAAATAATTATTGATTTACGTATATTTAATATTTGTTATTTTGATTTATTAGAGAGTGCGATCTTATGTGGGTCTATATTCTCAGTGAGTTGGATAGCGGTATTATTTACATAAAAATATTAATTATTGATAGAATTCACATCCCGAAAGATCAGAATTGACGATACCCCCTTAAGAAAGTTTATAAATTTTGACTAGGTCAAACCCTGCATGTGGATTTGATTATCTAATGGTCAAATAAGTTAAGAAAAATGACTTAAAAAATGTTAAGATGCCAATTAAATTATATTGTTAGTAATTAAATTTAATTGGAGGGTATCGAAAATCTTGACGTGGGGAGAAATAATAAGCATTTAATAACATGAGCTCAATGCAAGATGGTCTTGAGATTATATAATCATTATCTAAACTATTCAATCAAACATGAATTAAAAATGGTCATAAAATTGGGTTTAGAACGCCGACAAAATAAAATTAGCACAGTTCTAAATTTACTCGACCCCTCTATAAATCGTAAATAAAAAATAAAACGGCTCTAATACCAATTGTTGGAGGCAAAACTGCCAAGATCATTATTTTTATAAATGATTCTTTGATAAAAATAACTGAACGGGCAATCGCCGAAACGGATTTCAGATAAAACTTTTGATGTCGAACGATCAAAATTAAAACCTGTGTCACCACATTCTATACAGGTTTTAATATTGGTACCTTTAAATGTGGTAGCTTTAGTTTAGTCGACTATTACATTTTATTGTGACAATAGCGGAGCGGTTGTAAACTCGATAAAGCTAAGAGTCCACAAGAAAAGAAAGCACATTGAGTGTAAGTATCACTTGATACGAGAAATTGTATAGAAGGGTGATGTTGCTATGATTAAGACTGCATCAAGAGACAATCTTATAGATCTTTTTACAAAGAACCTATCGGCTAAGACTTTTGACATTAATGTAGAGGGCATGGGAGTTAGATATATGGAAGCATGATTTTGAGTATAAGTGGAAGATTGTTAGGGTTGTTTGTTAAAAATCATGAATTTTATTTGGTTTTAGTATTTAATTTATTTTAATAAAATTATTTTTTCAATTTATAAGAATCTTAATGAGTATTATATGCAATATCATTTCTTTAATGTTATGGATGGCTGTTATTTATTCTATACAGTATTTAATCTACTGTGTAGAGTATGGCTTGCACACAGAAAATCAGATTATAGGTTCTTACAGAATGTAAGTTTGGTTCATAGTTTAGATGGAAATAGACAAACCATCGGTACGACCGTAGCATAGAGTTTTAGTATGCCTGTCTTACATATGGGGAATAGATAATAGCATCGTCTATTGTTCTAACTCGCTGTGCTAATACACTTTGTGTGTATTGAACAGGACCACATTGAAATAATTAATTTTATACTGACTATATAAATTAATTTATACCCTTAGGTTATTATGAGTGCTTATATTCTTAATCTTAAAATAATTATTATTTACATATATTTAATTCATTAGAGGGTGCGATCTTTTATGGGTCAATAGTCCCGATGAGTTGGATAGCGACATTAATTATATGGTAAATATTAATTATTGACAGAATTCACATCTCGATTGTTTGGGATTGACGATACCCCTTAAGGAAGCTTATAGGTTTTGACCAGGCCAAATCTTGCAGGTGGATTTCATTATTCGACGATCAAATAAATTAAGCGGAATGGTTTAAAGAATCTTAAAAATACCGATTAAATTAAATTGTTAGTAATTAAATTTAATAGTTGGGTATCGAGAATCTTAACGTGGGAAGATGAGTTAAGTATTTAATAACATGAGCTCAATACAAATTGGTCTTGAGATTATGGCTAAGAATGCAGTTACTATTCTTTAGTGGTATAAATTATAATTTAGTATTTTATGAAAATTGTAAAAATCGTTGCAAAGTTTTTATAATTATAGAAACTGCTGAGAGGTTTGCATATTTACGAAAATCACTGGATGGGTATCTAGGTTACACTAGAAGTTTATGTCATAATTACTTCACAGATTCCTACTGTAACCCTATAAATATATGGCTAGAATAAACCAAATTCATAAGTTGTCTTTCAAGATTAAGGTTGTCCAGGTTCTACCGATTTTAGTTTTTGAAGGATTGTTACACACACAACATTTGGGAATCTCATCGGAAATATAGTAAAAAGTTTGACCAGGGCTTCAACTCGAAAAATCAAAATTTGTAGTTAAAAAATCGACCAAATGGTATTCATCTAAATTAACTGTGGTGGCACGGGTTTTTTTTTATCGTTGGATATCAAAAAGTTTTTATCTGAAGCCTGTTTTGGGGATTGCCCGTCCAGTTTCATTTTGTCGAAAAATCATTTACAAATTAATGATCTTAGCAGTTTGTCTTTAACAATAACATCATAGAATTAATATTGAATTAATATCATTGGTATCTAGACATGCCAACCGCATATAACATGTAACATATATTATCAAAAATTAATTTCAAGAATTTAATTACGTTAATAAAATTAATTAATTAGAACGTATCGGGTCTCCACATAACTAATTGATTTACTTTCTTTTAGTTATTCTTTTCCCCTTCTTAGTCTATTAATAACAAAACATATTTTTCCAATGTATAAAATAAAATTTCCAACGGCTTTGGCTACTATAACCTTCCCGACCACAATTTTTTTTTCTTTTTTCGAGGAAAAATGTCGAGAAAAAGGAAATTGTATTCTACTAGGTATCAAAAACATAGTAAATAAAAAAGTAGTAAATGGATAAAGGAATAGTGGGTTCCGTCGTTTCAATGACCCAACCTATACAATAAACTCAAATCTAGCCACGCTAGGTACAGATTCACTACTAGAATCCTTATTAGGCTCGCACTCAAACTCGGAATCGTATTCCATTTTGGACGATTCGGATGACTCAACATTCATCTGGAAAAAACTCTCGAAACTCTAATTTTTTAACTCTCCTTTAGCATTTGTGATCCATTCTGAAAAGTCCTTGAGCTCTTAGTGTTCCAGTATCATTGCAACATCTTCTTCTCCATCCTCAAGGTCCATATTGGCAAAGAGAAGTTGTAGCGATGATTCATCAATTAAGTCGATCTAATCTTCTAGCACCTTCATTGATTCCTTATCACCTCCTCCTTCATCACTTAGATGAGGGTGGAGGTCAAAGTAAGTCTCCAAACCTAGGCACTTCAATCCAGTTTCTTGATCTTTCCATGGCTCTGGAAACTCGCAAAAGAAAAAATTGTCTCCTGCTATGATCCGTCTTCCATTCATTGTAGGTAGCATCAACAAACAAAATTTTGATTTCTTTCAATCGAAAAGGTTAAAACATTTTCATTTTCTAAGCGAGTGAAAAGAAGAACTAGTGGCATAATGAAATTCCAGTGTTTCATTAGAAACACATGATCATTGCGTAATATACCTAAAGAGTTTACAGAACAAAATTTAATCTTTCATAAATATTTTTTCAATTTTCTTTTCAAAAATTATACCGTGGTTGTATTTTACTTTGCCTAAGTAAACTTCTACACATGTTCTTTTATTAGTTTTTTTTTAGTTTTACACTTGTACTTTCATGTGAATAATTACATAAATCTCTATTTGTATAATTAATTAATTATTAGTCTTTTATACACAAATTTTACCATAGGTTTCCATACATTTCTAACTTTGTTGCATTTGAAATGTTCTCAAAATATTTTCAAAATATTTTTGAGATATTTCAAAATGTTTCCGTACGTTTCTATACTAATCGAAACAACAGACCAAAATGAAATTTTAATGCATAGACGGGATGACTATTTTCTAGTCTTCATTTCTCCTCCTTCTCTCCTGACCATAACCCTTTCCTAGCATCTTTCTTCATCTAAACAACATCTTCGTTATTGTTCTCATAACCAATCCCACATGCTTCATGATTGTGGCAACACTAAATTAGCAAAATCCTCCAACAGGTACTTACGCAACATATTCGACCCTAGCTCATAGCTAATGTGGCATGTCTTCTAAAGTGAATCCCGTGAGAAAGGTTTGTTCCTGATCAGGTTTAATCTCCAATCTTGAGTGTTGAGGGGATGGTAGGTCATTGTGAATGACTAACACTGCTCCTTTCCATATTGTAACACCCCAAATCTCAAAAACGTTAAGATATACATTTAATAATAAGGATTAAGCTAACGAGTTAAATTATAATTAAAATATAAATAAATACATCCATAGGCATTAGATTTTTCTCAACATCACCACAAAATTTACAATTACATTCACCCGAAAAAGTTTTCAAAGCCAATACAAAAGGGACATGAAAACAACTACTTCAACTTATCTAAAAGAAATTTAAACTTGATCTTCTTAAAATGCTCCAAAATCTTGATCCACTAGGAACTCCTCTGGTTCAACAAAATCTTAGTTTTCACCTATGGCATCAACGCTATGAGCCAAAACCAAGAAAAACATTTTAGAAACCCTACTAAGATAACTTAAACAACAATCAATTTCAACTATCATTTCGGAACAAGATTTTCATGATCACATAGCAGGATTGAAGTTTAAAGACATAAATTAGAAATTCAATAGGTATAATGATAATTTATGTTATGCATGTGACCAACCGACACACCGACCACAAGAACAACCAGACAGACTCAACGCCAGAAATATCCAAAGAGTGGACTTTATTAGCAATTGACCTCTTAAGCCACAACAATTTACCCTCGTTGTGAAAGGATACGATATTGTCTGGTTTTATACCATAATCGTCTTACGCAATCACAACAATATGGGTTAGGCTAGCCTACGCCATCCACTTAAAGAGTCAGTGATGCTCTACTTAGCGTCAACCCAAAGTCTGAGATACGACCCAGGAATTTGAAAGAGATGTGCCCAAGGTATTTACCGGGAATTCACCCCAAAGTCTGAACCAAATTCATAACTTGTCTTCAAGACAAAAGCTGACCAGGTTCTATCGGTATGAATTCTCGAAGGATTGTAACTCACACTACATTCGAAAATCGCATAAAAAAATACTGTAGAAGATCTGACGGGAGCTTAACTCAGAATCAAAAACCGTAGTTAGAGAATCGATCGAAAATGTATTCATCTAAATTAACTGTGGTGGCACAGGTTTTTATTTTGATTGTTCAACTTCAAAAGTTTTATCTGTAACCCATTTTGGCGATTGCCCGTTCAGTTATTTTTATCAAAAAATCATTTACAAATCAATGATCTTAGCAGTTTTACCTCCAACAATTGGTATCAAAACCGTTTTATTTTTTATTTACGGTTTATCGAGGTGCCGGGTAGATTTAGAACTGTGCTAATTTTATTTTACAGGCGTTCTAATCTTGATTTTATGATCATCTTTTTATTCACGTTTGATTGAGTGGTTTGAATGATGATTATAATTAATTTTTTAATCACGAGAGTTGATCGTGATAGTTTAAGATTTTTTAGATCAAATGTGAGCCTACGGGACATGGATTTTCGATGTAATAGCTATTATTTATTTTTAAATATTATTTTAGAATATTCAAGAATATGTTGAATATCCAAAAACACAAAGAACGGACGGTGCACCAGCGGTGATTTCGGGAGTTATAGGCCACAGATTGTGGTGGTTTTTCCAAAGATTTTTTGATAGTTTTTCTAGTAGTTTTTCCAACAATTTTTAGGCTTACAAATAGTACTAAAACATATCCAAAAAACACAAAAACAAATGGCACAAAAATAGCCCAACCGGTGGTGGTTCAGAGCCATTTCTCGATGGTTTTTTGTGTAATTTTGGAGACTGGTTTTGAGCAAATTTTTTGACATAAAATAGCCGTAAACTAATACTGAACAAAAGTCCAAAAAGATGAAAAAATAGCATCAAAATAGGTGGCAAAAAGCGACAACAACGGCGACCTTGTGCGAGGTGACGCGGGCTATTCGGGGCTTTTTCGGGACTATTTTCAAGATGTTATTTGAAGCAACATGTTGTTGGATATTAGTGCAATGTTTTTTTTTAAAAGGAGCCAAAACCACCACGGAAAAAGCCAAAACGGGAGACAGAGAACGACGGTGACGGAGGGGTAGCTGCGGCGGCGACGGCTATTTTGGGGCTTTTTGATGGCTGTTTTTTGGACTATTTTCAGTTTGATTTTTTGACAGAAAAATAGTATTTTTTTTAAAAAAAATGGTATCGAAAATGGAGCTCGGGAATGGCGGCAAAAGCTGCCTGAAGGGGGCGGCGGCATGGGCAGTGCCGGCAGTGGCTAGTGGCCGCAGTGGTGGTGCTGTCCGGGCTGTCTTGGATCGAGATATTTTCATATATTTCGATATTGATGTGATATATTTATATATCACAGTTTATCATAGGAGCCTGATGCAATCGGGATACAAGAAACTAACTCAGAAAAGAATTC
This sequence comes from Heliamphora ciliata, assembly GCA_032360265.1. Classification (NCBI taxonomy): domain Eukaryota; kingdom Viridiplantae; phylum Streptophyta; class Magnoliopsida; order Ericales; family Sarraceniaceae; genus Heliamphora; species Heliamphora ciliata. Next base: position 20,161 of record JAUMHN010108707.1, read on the forward strand.
TTATAGTTTATCTTCAATATGAGACTGAAATTTATCAGAGTTTTGATTCGATCATAAAATTGAGATATATACATATCTTGCATTTATATTTATATGAACTGCGTCGATGATGTATATCTGTTTTATTTTTTTCTGTTTATTTAATTAATTTAAAAAATTTGATTTTAATTAAATACTTTGTAAAAAAAATAAAATTAAGTTTATTTAATTAATATTTTTTAATTAAATGAAAAAACTTTAGATATTTTATTTTTTACAAAATATCATGTTTAGGATGATTTTTTTTTAAAATCAGATATCTTGAAAAGACATATAAATTAATTTTGAATTTTAAATTAATTAAATAGAAAAATATTTAATCTAAATAAATTATTATTTTTGAAACATCTGTAATATAAAATAAAATAAAATAAATAAATACCTTTAATTACTACCGTAGTTAAAAAGATGAAAAAAAAACTGTGCATTGATCGAATTTTATTTGTTACGCATTAAAACACGAAAAGAAAGTGTGCCAAACCAGAATCTATTCACAAATAAATTTCGTGATTTTCATCACCAGTTTGTAGGCGATGTAATTAAATCATGTATGCTAGCAGTAAGGTCTACCTCCCCATCAGACAGATTAATTGCGGTATCGCCAGTACAAACCTCCTTTAGGGATAATTCTGGATAATTGTTAGTGTAGATCACTTCTCCATCTGAAGGGTTCATTGCAAAGCGATTGATTTGGAATTAGGTGGTGGTTAACACTTAGTTGTAAATAAATAGTATCCTCTCAATCTATGTCACTGCTATTATTTATTATACCGAAATTATGTCATCTATTTAATTTTACTTATTAGGGTCAGCTGTCTAGATATAAAATTAATAGAAATTGGGCTGTCTGGATAAACGATGGATAGTTGACATCCTCACAATGAGGCATGCTATTCACAAGGTACCAGGCTGCTATCGAATTTCTTTTAAAATGGTAGAAGGAACCAAATTAGAATAAATTCAAAATTTTTCTTATCATAATTAACAGTTATTTTTAATTATGTAATTCTCATTATTAAAATGACTTTCAATCCACTCGCGTTAATATTTAAAGAAAACAAACAAACAGGATTGAATTTTGTTGATTGAAAAAGTAAGTTGAATATAGTTTTAACTACCAAGGGTATTCCTTCAATGTCAAGGAATGCGTTTATTTCTAAAAATGGTTCTTTCTTTAGGCCGAAAGGCATGAAGAAGAAAAATGTTCAAAATCAGGGTAGTACGATTTTCAAGGTAGTTAGCGGGCCACGGGCTAGTGTGAAAAAGTTGAAAGACATATGTTTTCATTGCAACCAGACACGATACTGAAAAAAGTAATGTCTAGTTTTTCTTAGTAAGCTAAACAAATGGGGTAATTTTTTTTCACTGGTTGTGAAAATATGTTTAGCACCGTTATCTACCGGTACTTAGTGTGTAGATACGGGAGCCACTAATCATGTATGCAATTCATTGCAGATGTTCCAGAAAACTCGATAACTTAGTGATGGAAAGATTTACTTGCATATGGGCAATAATACAAAGGTGACAGCAGTTACAGTGAGAGATATCACTCTCAGTTTTAGTAGCGATTGGGGTTTAATATTAAGAGATTATCTTTATATATTTTTCATTAGAAGGAACTTAGTTTCTTTTTCTAGATTGGTTAAAGACGGATATTTGGCTTTTTTAATAACTCTATAGTTATTAAGGATAATAAACAAGTTATCTATTCTGGTACATTGGTAGATGATCTTTATGTTATTACTTCAATATCTCCTACACTGTAACTAACTGAATTGAACAACACATCTTATTTACCATATAAGAGAAAGTTTCTTTCTTTAATGAATCAAACGTTTCTTTGGAACTTATGCTTGGGTCATATTAATCTAAAAAGAATAAATAGACTTGTAAAAAATAGACCTTTGAGTTCATTGAAAGTAGAGGTACTTTCAGTCTGTGAATCTTATATTGAGGGTAAGATAACCAAGAGACCATTTTTGGCCCAAGACTATAGAGCTAAAGAACTGTTAGAACTGGTTCATTCTGATGTGTGAAGTCCTATGATAATCCAGGCTAGAGGTGGCTTTGAGTACTTTGTCAGTTTTATTGATGACTACTCAAGGTATGGATACATTTACCTGATACATCGTAAGTCTGAATACTTTGAGAAATTTAAAAAATTCAAGATGGAGGCAGAGAAGTGTCTTGATAAAAGTATCGAATCACTACAATCCAACCGTGGTGGGGAGTAACTCTTTGGAGAGTTTAGGAAATACCTGTCATCAAAAAGAATTATATCACAATTGACTGCGTTGGGCACTCCACAGCAGAATGGTATAACAGAAAGAAAGAATAAGACTCTTATAGAGATAGTAAGGTCTATGATGAGTTATTCAGGTTTACCCGATTCGTTTTAGGGACTCGCATTAGAGACAATGGCTTACATTCTGAACTTGGTACCTTCTAAGGTAATACCTTCTACTCCCACATAATTGTGGACCAAGCATAAGCCTAGTCTAAAATACATTCAGATTTGGGGGTGTCCAGCGCATGTGCTGATAGAAAACACGGGTAAGTTAGAACCGAGAACAGAAGTTTGTTTCTTTGTGGGGTATCCCAAGGGAGCAAAAGGTGGTTTATTTTATAATTCTAAGAATCAGAAGGTCATTGTTAGCACTAATACCTGATTCTTGAAAAAGAATTATATTATAGACCACATGCCCAATAGTAAAATTGTTCTAGAAGAAATGAGACAAAATACTCGTAGAACAAAAGAAAAACTACAAGTCACTGATATCTCATTACCTCGTCGTAGTGGGAGGATTGTCAGGAAAGATGCAAATCATGAACATGGTGCTAATGCATAGGGTTCAAATTCTGTACAGCATGTTACTGCTAGTATGCAGACACAGGTAGTGTCTCGTCGTAGTGGGAGAATTGTTCATCAACCTGATCGGTATTTGTTCTAGGAAAAGTCTTTTGACAGGATCCCAACAAAATTGATACTGAACCCAATAACTACAATGAAGCACTTCAGGACAAAGATGTAAATATTTGGCAAAAGGTTATGAATTCAAAGATGGAATCTATGTATTCTAATCAGGTCTGAAAACTTGTAGAATCACCCAAAGGAATAAAACCAATTGGATACAACTGAATCTACAAGAAGAAGAGAGAAGCGGACGAAAAGGTTGAAACATTCAAAGTTAGGTTTGTTACAAAATGGTTCACTTAGAAAGAAGGAATCGATTATGAGAAAACAAATTTATCGGTGGCTATGCTTAAATCTCTCTGGATTCTCTTATCTATTTCTATTCATTTCGATTATGAAATCTGAAAAATAGACGTCAAGATAATTTTTCTTAACGGAAGTCTTGACGAATGTATCTATATGGTATAACTACACGGTTTTATAGCAAAGGGGTAGGAGCACATGTTATGTAAGCTTAAGAGATTCATTTATGGACTCAAACAGGCATCGAGGTCTTAGAATACTCGATTTGATCAAGTCATAAAGTTTTATAATTTTGATTAGAGTCCAGATGAGTCCTTTATGTACAAGAAGCGTGACGGAAGCGTGGTGATCTTTCTAGTACTTTATGTAAATGATATCTTGTACATCAAAAACTATGTGAGGCATTATCTACGGTAAAATTATGGTTATCTGGGTATTTCAATATGAAAAACTTGAGAGAAGCCAGTCACATCCTTAGGATCAAGCTTGTGCGAGATCAAAAATAAAAGATGTTGAGCTTATCACAAGCAAAGTATATCAAAAATATCCTTGCTCGTTTTAGCATGCAGGATTCCAAGAAAGGGTTTCTCCCTTTTAAGTATGGAATCACTATATCCAAGGATTAGTATCCTAAGACACCTGATGAGATAGAGAAGATGAAGGCGGTTCCTTATATTTGGCAGTAGGAAGCCTAATGTATACTATGCTTTGCACTAGACCCGACATCTACTTTACTGTTGACATGATTAGCAGATATCAGTTTAACCCAGGACAAAAGCATATTGGACTGCCGTAAAGAATATAATCAAGTACCTAAAAAGGATTAAAGATTATATGTTAATTTACCAAACAGACAGTCCAGTACCTTTAGGGTATACAGACTCAGATTTTCAATCAGACAAAGATTCCTGTACACCTTAGGATATGTGTTTACCTTAGCAGGTGGAACAACAAGTTGGAGGAGTATCAAACTGTTCTATATTGCTGATTCCACCATGGAGACCGAGTACGTGGCAGCTTCTAAAGTAGTCAAGGAGGCCGTTTGGCTCAGGAACTTCTTGTTAGATCTAGATGTGGTCTTTTCAGTTCAGTCGGCTATTACACTTTATTGTGATAATAGCGGAGCAGTTGCAAACTCGAAGGAACCAAGAGTCCACA